>JAIPRN010000936.1:0-59270 GCA_025469175.1 Geopemphigus sp. TES_GeoC_2020 | reverse complement strand
CGGGTGCGGGTGTTTTTTTTTTTTGGTCGTTTTTGCGAAAAAAAAACGTTCAATTCTCGTTTGTCACGCCCTAAACGAAATTCGATCGATCAATCTTCGGGTCCAAGGTTGCCGCGTAAAATAACATATATATATACGTCGAAACAAAAATTATTTACAAAAATTGAAGCTCGTTCGTTACCCGACTTACGTTACACGCGTTGACATACGTGGACCGTCCAATCGTTTTAGGCGCGACAAAATGTTTCGCCCGCGAATATTCGTTTCGTATACGCCCGGTGTTCTATTTTGCCGCCAATGTCCTAAAACGCGTTTGACGGTGCGAAATAGCCCGTCGCAGCGTGATAATTCCTCGAACTACCGACTGACTGACGAACAATGTAAACGCGTAACATTGCCACACGTTCGTGTGTTGCGAACAATGTGACGAGAACGCGATATCCCGTCCGCGGTAAATGATGGAAATTTTTATATTAATATTTCGAACGGTACGAACGGCGAACAAAGGGAACAAATTACGCGTTCGAATAAAATCCGCTATTTTCTTCGACGGCGTTTCGCCGCCATTCTCTCGCCTATTAATTGCGCGAAAATATCGAATTAGCAGTAATCGTGCCGAGGAAATTAAATCGCCAATAAGGCGCTAAAAGAACGTTTCTTTAAAAGAAAATTCGTATATTTTAAATTCGTTTTTCCCGGTTTTTTACTTTACGCGTTCGAGTTTTAACGAAATATCGGCGTATTTTTCGGTATTCCTCGACAACTCGTTCGGAAACCCAACGGTTCCGTATAATATTAACGAAGATAAGTAAAGCGCGGCCGAATAATTATTTCCCGTCGAAAATGTGTGTACGAAAAGTACGTTTCGCAAAACAATCGTGAAACGTTTACGAACAACGTCGATTGAAAGATGGACGAGTAATCCGATTTCGTCGCCGCTAATGTGATTCGAGTCGCCTGAAAATACCGCTAAGCGAGACGATATTTTTGAAAACGCGCGGCTGGTTGGACGAATGGCGCGCGCTCGTTATTTCGGGATAACGCTGACGGACGGACGGCGCGAGCACTCATTAGATACGCGTACGTCTCGCGTGACGGGAGTACGCCGTTACATTCCGTGAAAGCGATAAATTGTTAAGTTTTCGACGAAATTGAAGGGCTCCATCTATTTTTACGCGTCGTTATAAACGCGGTACCGGGCGATCGTTATAAATATATATATATAAATAAACGACTTTCGCCCGGTCTGATAGACCCTTAAAGATCCGACACGTGATTAAAACGAGTACTAAGCGGATTTCGCCATTTTTCAATTTACTTATGGTAATTTCGAACTTGAGTGGAATGAAAACATGTCACCTATAATAACTCACGCTTAAATATATATATATAGATCGTACGGTATACAAATATTACTGGCGCGGTCTTCCGAAACGAAATATTTATGTATATTTCGACGGTCGTCGTTTTTTCCAGAATAATATCGCGCTTAACGAATTATACGATCCGTGCCGCCGTTTCGTGTACGTCGTACTTGTAAACGAACAACACGCGACGTATAGATTATCGTTGTTTTTTTTTTTTTTTATAGCGTCTCGGACGCAACACGACGTATTCGGATAAATACGAGGGCCCGTACGCGCCCGTTTTTTATAAACGATAAATCACCGGTCGTCCGACAACTTTCCGCGCGTTTATACGAACGCGTAAATTTAACGCTTCCGAAAATTATACAATAACACGATTTCGGGGTCGCGCGCGAAAGCCGAAAAAATCGAAAAACCGTACGGACGAGATCGTTATTCGGACCGTCCCGAGGGCGTCTCGAAGAGGTATCGCGTATCCGCGATAAATTATGATGTTAAAACGCGCGCGCGCGCGCCCAACCCTTTTGGGAGACGCCGAAATAAATATGTTCGAATGGCTTCGTCGACGTTGTAAATTCGATACCGTGTACATTGTCGGGACGCGTGTGGTCCGCCGGCACTGCGTGATTTATTTCGTTATGAACGCGTCCCCGGTTGACTTATGGACGGCGCTAATACGATAATATTATTAACCCGCCGAAAAATAAATCATTCGCGCGTTATCTACACGCCCCGTCCTCCGCCCGTTGAACGTATTAACAGTGCGTTTTCGGTCGATATTTCTTTTTTCCCGAAACCTTTTTGGCCAAACACGCGCTAGAATCGTTATTACTTTAACGCGGATATCGCGTAATTAAATACGTATACGGACCAAGTTTTACGTTCCGCGTCGTACGGCAAATTGAATTTGACTTCCGTAAGGTTCGTATTACGGTTTCGTAACTCCGACCAATTTACGCCCGTAATTCTTCCGGTTGTTTTCGACGTTATGATTTCCAAACGACGTCTAAACGCCGTCCGTCTTAGGTACGCCACGAGTGTTATTTAGTTATCCGTTCGTACGGTTTTCTTGAACGAAACACGTTTTCATATCAGGTTAGGTCCGTTATTCGTACGTAATCGTATAAACGAAAAACGATAATTTTTTATTCGATTTTATTCGCCGGTTTTGGTTCCGCCGTTCCCCATAGAAATTCTATCACGAAAACGATCCGTAATTGATCGAAATATTACCGGCAACTTTTCTGACGCGCGCGTTTAAATATATAAATAATCGTTAACGCGACGTTTACGAAATACGCCGCGCTTCACCGACCGTCCGAATTAAGACGTATTTATATACGTTAATCGTACAACGATTTCAGTCGTCAAACTTCTAACGGTCATTCTATCCGAGCGAATACCTGTGGATGTACGACGACGACGATAATATTGAAAAAATCCTATGGGCGCTATCGTACAATCTGATAAATAATCGAAACTATCGAAATATCGCTCGTCGAACATTTCGTTTGTTCAATCTTAAATCGCGTCTGGCGTAATGGACTCGTAATAATTCGCGTTCGACGATCCAGCATTAATAAATAACACGCCAAAGCCAAAGATAAAAGAAAAAACTATATACTTGACGCGCTACCTTCGTAATTTATTATTTATAACGTCTTAATAAATAATAATAATAATAAAACCCTACGTGTTCTATACGAACTACGGCGGTACATACTCTTATCGGTTGTACAGAATTAATGGCTCCAAATTTACCGCGCGCCGACGGTCCGTCATTTTCCGGTCGTTTTAATGTTTAATCGTGACGGGCGAATACGTAAATCCGTATCGTACTCTGCGTTACGGACTCGCGCCATCGCTACTGTTTCCGTCTCCGCGTTTTCGGGGCTCCGGCACGTAACAAACCAACGCTCGTGGCCAATGTGTATCGAAATCCGCTCGGACGACATTCGGTCAACGAATCGAAAACCATCCTAAAGCTGTTTCGTTACACGTCCGGTCGATTAGAACGACGACGACGAATTTGTGACGTTTCGCCAACGCCCGTCGCCGTCCTATCGTAATTAATCGTTGCCATATACGACGTTTCGGTAATTACGACGAATAAAACGTACGGGTTTGGCAAAAGAACTCGTCGACGTCGTTATTTCCCCGCGCGTGCCCGAATCAGCCGCGATATCGGTTCGAAATTGTCTCGTATTTTTCTCGTTTTTCGTAAATTTATATTTTTACGTAAAGTATTCCGCGCGGGCAACTTATATATGGCTACGAGATTTATATAAGTTATTACATTTTGTATCTTATTAAACTTTCGAACGAATTCAATCATATTCGTGGCACAAACGTTAACTTTAAAAATGTATCCTGTGTGTGTGTGTGGTGCTTTTTCTTTTACAATAAAACGGATATTATTTTTATTAGCTCGCGAAAACTTCGAACAAAAATAATGAGTATTCAATCTCGTACAAATCGTTCGCGTTCGTCGAAACGTTATAATCACCGGACAGCGTGATTTATGTTTCAAAAGTAATCGTTTACGGACGAACGAACGTTCGGTCGCTTAATTTGTACGCTAATTCGAGAAATGTTTCGATATCAATTCGTCGAGTTCGTTTAAAACGAATAAACGTCGAAACGTTAAAACGACGGTCCATTTTTTGTTGTAAAAAAAAATAACGTTCGCGCTACGTACCTATGGGTGGATATACTAAAATATATTACGGTCGATAGTGAATATAATCGGAGTCTATAGGATAATCATTTTCCGAACAAGAATATTCGAATTTGTTCGAGAAAAACACTCGACATTATCGCGTATAACACTTAGGACGATCTCGAGGGAAAAAATCGTTTTCCGATTCTCCGTGTTCGATTGTCACCGATGGAACCGTACGTTGTCGACGTTGATTTTAAAAAATCGCGGCGTGAATTATATTATTTAAACGCAATTCGCGTACAAATACCAATAGCCGTAAGGTCGATAATATGCTCGCGAATACGGATCAACGGCGTACAACGTGTGGCGCGAAAAATAAAATACATCGTAAACGAAATCGTCGGGAAACGTCAAATTCAAATTCTCGGTATCGATAACGTCGATAATATTTATTTTGTTTTCGGTTGGAAAATTCGACTTGATCAAACGTTCGTTACGGCTGAATATAAAAACGGACAGTGGAAATAATTTGCGCGCCGCGGTAAGTTCGTGTTTTACAAGTACAAAGTATCGAGTTTTTCCTCGGGAAATAATATTAGAAAAATAACGTCTAACACAAAAGCGTTTCGTTCGCCAGTCCTTCATAAATAACTTTATTGTAGCATCCTACGCCACCGTTTAATTTTCGTTCGAATGCTTAAGATTTAGCCCACAATACTACCACCCATCCGGTAATATCGAATTCTCGATATTTCGTTTATTATTTATTACTCGCTTACATTTCGTATATTTACTTGTAATTTACTATCGCTAATCGAACAGCACGTTTCGCCGAACAATATCAACTATTTGTATTATTATAATCTATGTAGCGGTGGTAAATTTATACCGTTAGAACACGCGTTTGTTGTATACTTATTATTACTTATTTTCGCGTAACTAACGGAATACGGATATTATTAATAATCGTTAAGGTACGTACGTACGTAGAGAGTTATTACGTAATATGTTTAATAAAGCTTACGATAATAACGTTAAAAGAAAGAGCGACTGTAAAATAAATTATACGTTCTATGTAAGAGTTTGAAAAATGAAAAGCGATCGTTCACGACGGAAAAAGAAACTTCGCGGTTTGTATTATTTTTGTCGTTAATTCGTATTACGAATATTTACCGAACGACGTACCGATTTAAATCGATACGGCCTATTATATTCGTCGATAGTTATCGCGTCCAGACTTGCGGAAATTAAATATTTCGGTCGTTCGTTTATCGGAATATCGATTATAAGTCAAAACCGATATCGCGGCGACCCGTCCAAACGCGACTCGAATTATTATTTGTTTTCGTCGTGCGTTTTTTTTTTAAAATTAACGCGCTTCGCGATATTGTTTTTCGTTTATAAAAATCGTATACAATCAACGACGGTGTATTCTCGTCAATTTCACCAAAACGTAACCGTCGCTCCGCGTCCACGAAGCAATCGTCCGGCTTATATCAGTTTTGACGAACAAATCGAAGTATACTATTGTGTTCGTTACATTGTTTCTCGAACTTTCCGATTACCGAAATAATAAAAATCGTTTCCCGTCGTATACTTACGCCGAACGAAAAATTGTTAAAAACGTATAATGCGTTCGATTCGCGAAAACGAAACGCGTTAAACAATTACCGATTTAGTTACACAATGTACTCGGTTGGGTACGTGCGTTAACGCGACTGACATTAACAATTTATCAGACGAGGGACAATAATTAACCGTAAAACGTGGACATGTATAAATAACGTGTATATCGCGCGCGCGTGTGTGTGTGTCTCGTCAAAAAAGTTGTAAACCGTTAAATTGTAAAACTTTAAAACGTTTTCCGAGCGAATACACGGGCCCTCGGTGTTTACCGTACGAGCCTCGGGGCCGTATTCACCGAAACTAAACGTCATTTCACTCGTTCGTTTCTAGTTCATTACACGAGGACAAAATGTTTACCTTAACGAAATTCGGCACGATTCGCGGCCGGCACGCCTATAATCGTAACACGCCCGCGACCCGCTCGTCGTTGTCGGATCGCGATTGCAAGCTGGTCCGTTAACGGGACAACGGTACGTCGGAACGTAACGAAAAATTTGGTAAATTGGATACGAAACGTCCGCGAAAGAAATCGTCGACCGGGTTTATAACGTGCCAGAAGGGTCCGTCGAATTTATTCACCCCGGATTTTATTTTCCGTCGGATTCGTAACTAATCCCCAAAGGGTGTCCGCGAAATCAACGCGGAACTTTAACCGGCGCGCAAACGTCGATTCCGTACCGATACGACTATCGTTCGGATTGTTATTGATCGTTACGTTACAGAAGTCGTTTGACGCCGATGATTCATTACGAACGGTACGCCAACAGTGTTTCGTGACTGAGCGAAGGGCACGTGTAAAAAACGTATCCGAAAAAACGTATATATATATATCGACCGTTTCGTCCGTGGCGCGCGTACGCTATCGCCGTCGTTTATTATTACTGGCGCGGCACGTGTAAAACGGGTGACACGTACGAAAAGGACATTCGGTGGACGCGGTACGATTGACGAGACGACCGACGACGAATTTTATTTCGGACGTTTCCCGGTCGCGCCAGATGTAAATCGAAACGATTCGTCGAGCGTATTTGCGCGTTATCTTACGCCGTACCTACTGGAGTGTAAAAATAATGACGACACGTTGTTCCGACTCGACATAAGCGAATTACACGAATCGTGTAGAATATGTATTGACGCGCGGATTCTGTTATATCATATCGGTCGACTCGACTTGTAACGTTCAGCGCCATTTGTTTAGTCTCGTTTGACCGCCACTTGTCCGAACGGAAACGCGGCAACGACTATTTCGTCGCTACACCGACGAAACGTATTTCGACGGTCATCGGGCCACGGTTTCGATTGAAACGTCACCTTATGATATCGCCGTTCGCCACACCGGCCTCGTTCCGTATACTATTCCGTATAAGTCGAGCCTAAATGCCTAATCCTCACCCCCTCCTTCACCATAAATATGTCCCCGTCGTGATGATTCGTAATTTTTGTCCCGCCATCAATAACGGTAGTGCCGTGTTGTTAAATCGATCGCAATCACTCGGAGATTCTCTGTACCCTAACAAGTATACCTACAAGATTCAGCCACAACTCGTTTTTTTTTTTATCGTAAACTCTATTAGTTCGGACGATTATTTATTTAGCGTGGTTTTTTTTTTTTGACGTACGTCCACGTGATAATAGTCGAAGCGTAACGAATAATATTTTCGCGATATTTTTAAGAATTACAAGGTAAAAAACAATCGGTGCCCGCTACGTCGGATACGAAGCGCGAGTTTTTTACGTAGTAAAATATAGGGTAACGAACCGTTTCAGGAGTAAAGTGGCTGCCGCGCTATTGAACAAGCACCTGCAGATAAACGGCATAAGCGCCCTGGGAGCTCTGTCTACGTCGGACGCGGTGAAGGACGTGGACGTGGAAACAGACCCGGACTCAGGCGCTTTTCGGCCGGCGGCTTCCAGCAACAAAATGAAACGGGAAAGGAAAGCTGCCCGTACCTTGGGCATCATTATGTCAGCGTTCCTGGCGTGTTGGCTACCTTTTTTTATATGGTAAACATGTATATATATATTATACACGAGCAATAAAACTAAGCTTTATTCCGGAACATACGAACGAAATATAAACCACGGGACCGACGTCGGGCGCACGGATAGGTAGGTAAATACGCACGTCCACCACCGGAACCTTTTATTATTAATTTTTATCGCCGCCCGGTCGACACGAAAAACGCGTCGAGAATCCTTTAGGGTGTTTTCGATATCGTATAGATTATTTACACACATCGTGAGTAAAAACACACACACACGCGCGCGCGCACGCAGTGGTTACGCCCGAAACGACGGAATTCGTTTAACAATTTACAATAGCGCGAATAAAATAGTTTAGCCGATGGTAACACCGCCGCGACGACCTTATATTGTTATCCGAATAAAATTAATGGAAAAAGTTGCGCGCGTCCCGAAGAATTGCGACTCGCTGATGGTGTTTTTTGTTTTTCCATTATATAACGCGAACGCTACGCGACGTTTATATTATTTACATTTTAATACAACTAAAAGATAGTAACAATAATAGTGTTCTTTATACACCCCGTTGCGTATATGGCTCAAATAACTTACCGTAGTTAAATTAGTTAGGATTTTTTTTCAAAATTTTTTCCCCCGATCGGTTATCAAAACACTTATTAAACGTGTGTACATATTAAATGTATATGTATAAAATTGATTGTAGTTTAAAATTTGAAACACGTGTCAAAAAATATTACTTCTCCTTTACCACTTTTCACTCGTCCGTATGAAGTCAGCACCAACCCTCCAAACTACGAACATTCACTTCCCACACACACACACACATACATTCCGTACGTTCCTACAATCATTTCGTTAAATCCGACACGTCTCTACTTAAGTCCGTCTCGTCAAAAATATCATAAATGTACATTCCCGTACGTAGGGAAAGTTCAAAATTGTGTTTTATTAAATTCGAAATATACACATTGTAATACAAATAACGTTGTCGATATAACCGTGGAACGGTTTCATAATTGCGTTCGTGAATTTACGGCCAGTCTACGTTTCCAATATATAGGCGCGTACACAAATAGCTTATAATTTTTTTTTTTTTTATCGCAAATTTAATAGCCGAGTGTAAATTATCGCGCGCGACGTTTATCGCGTGCGTTTTATTAAAATTCATTGTCGCCCGATTACTACCAATAATTCGAAAACAAGACGCGTTTATTAATAAATTTCAAAACGATTCTAAACGAAAACCGTCGTTCACTAAATAAATATTTTTGATCGGACGTATTTCGTTAATATAAATCGCGCGCGTTTCGGTAAACCAAAAATACGAATACCGATTAACGGTGTTTCTTGTCATTTCCAAAATAGTAATAAATATGACGTGACTAATATCGTATAACATTTCCACACCTTAAAATAACAACATTACACTTTTTGTACAATTTTAGTAATAACAGGATAACGTATTTAAAATATTGTCGTCTCGTCTTAAAATTATAAGTACGAATAACGTGGACCTTCAAAATAATGTTCACGTCGTGAATCGTATAAGGGACCCGGAAACTCGAAAAAGCGTCCCGGACATTTAAACGCCGAAATAAATAGTCGACGAAAACGTCGGGCGTCTGCGAATTGAAATGCTAACGGTCAGATATCGAAAATCGATTCGATTGAAATTAAAAAGGAATTTTACGAACGAATAATATTCTTTCGCTAATCATTTTTGTTATTCGCGACGCTTTTCGGGATATTGCGAAAACGATCGATTTTCGATGGACGTGAAACTTTCGACGCGCTCCTCCGACGGTAAAATGTCTACGTACGAAACAAAGGAAACGGCACGTCATTGTGCGCCGTGTTCGACGATTTTCGTCGCGATTAAACCGATCGAAGCAATTTTATTATATTATTTATGAATCGCGAACGAACCCAAAATATGACCGACGAAACGACCTCAAATCCGTTTTACATTCGCCGTTAATGTCCCAAAAGCTTTACCGAACCGTAACCATCGAAACTGAACGTATATTTTATGTACGGGTTCTAGGCTACGAAATGTACCTACTCGCGTGTAAACAAATTTACCACGCGCGTTTATCACGCGTTATGAACGTGCGTAACAGATAACGTTGCACGCGCGACGAGGTAATCTTATCAACACAGCCGTAGATTAATGCCGCAGGTAAGTACGTCCTGCAGCGTTGGCTAAAAGTAACGAAACGTTTTTCCAAGCGCGCAAAAACCACTAACGTGGCCAACGTTATTCAATACACAAAACGCTATAGAGAACTAACATACGCTATAACTTAAGCTCTAGCCGATATTCTGTAGTTCGGTTTAACGTATCGTGTTTAAAAGTTATTGGAGGGTTTTGGCCGTGAACGCGTTTAACGGAAGAACAACTATTAATCTGTCGGTCACGCCGCACGCGTTGATTTCATTATTGGCCGATACTTTGTTCCACGCTTTTTCCGATTTTAACGATAGAAGTGAAAACGCTTATAAAAATTTCAAAAAACAACTAATTAAATTATCGAAATACGACAATTTACTATAAGCGTGTCTCGTATATTAGCGGCGTTTGTACCTTTGTAACCTTAAAGTCTGTACGTTAAATAACTGCGAAAAATAATAATAAACCGCGTTTCATTCGGAATCGGTTTTTTTTTTTTTGTAATTTTAACTTACGAAACGTTTGCTTTTAATTATTTAAAAAAAAAAATGTAAAACGCCGATAGTCTAAATTAAAAAATAAAACGCGATCCTATAACTATAACGAATACGTGTAGACATTTTAAAAACAAAAACCTTATAAAATGCCAGAACCAAAGTTGTAGCATTTTTCACCTAGTCTCGTTACGCTCTTAACATACGCTAGAAGCTCACATTCATTTTCGAATCAAGCGAGAATTGTCGTATTTTATTCGCGTATTATATTCCATCTGATAACACAGATTAACGCTACGGTAATAGCAGTTAAGCAAATAAAGTGCTCATTCCGTTTTCGACACAAACATTTTATTCTTTTATTCCAATCATTTACACGAAAACTATACTTAAAACTAATATTTTTTTTGTCGTCCCTTTTTTAGTAACGCGCGTGTTAGTTACCTCGTCAATTGTAAATCAAATATAAATTGTACTTAAAAAGTGCAAATTTTTGAAGGCCACAATAGTTCTCCCAAAAAAACCCGTGATTTTATTCGTTAATACGTTAAAACTTCGAGTTAATTGTCGTTTTATTTTCTACGAACGAATTTACTTATTTTCCAAACGCAATTATTGTTATTAAATTTTAAACAACAAAAATATTTATAACGATTTTACGTCAAACGAGCGAAGTAAACACTCAGTCGCTGTATTCGGTACATTCTACGACTTTGTGTTTTCTTTTGTTTTTTCTTAACTTATTTAAAAATAAATCTGTACAACAATTATTGTTTGTAATTTGAAGACACGGTTGTAACAAACTTCTAGTTTCCGCCGCCTGTAAATGCAAATCACGCGCGGAAAGCCCGCAGCGCACGGCTGTACCACAATTACCTGTCCAGTGCGCCGTGTGACCGCCGGTTGTAACTCCGCTGCTACCTAATAACAAATAATACGTTTTCACGATGAAATTACGAACATATTTTCGTAACGAGAGATATAAACAAGCTTAACCACCACAACAATAAGGTATGCCGTATTCTATCTACATTATCCATTCGAGTGCGCGAGGAATATTAAGGAACGGAAGATTTCGTGAAATTAGAACGCGAAACGTTTTTTGTTTTTTTTATTGAAAAAAATCGAATACGGTCCCATTTGTTTCACGCGTTGTCCGTATAGTCCAACGTTTTCCTCACTAAACCGGAACGTTTCGGGATAATAATTTTCATAATTTACATATTTTTTTTTTTTTATTTTGATGGTAGGATAAATATTTACATATTTATCACTAAAATAGTTGTGAAAATGTTTGTACTCGTATATATAAAGTCTCTATACAAAATTCGGTATCCTTTATAATCATATAGGTCGATCGAATAGGTCGAATGTTTATAATATAATAATATTCGAGCGTAATGAACGTTTTTGAATTGTTCTGAAATTAGTGGTTCTCGACCGTTTTATGTTTATCATTATCGGTGCGCGTCGCTGCGAAATATTGATTCGCCATTTCATCCTGAAAACGTGGTATTGTATTCGTTTATTTCGAACTTTAAATGTACATGTGTGTATATTTATAACGTCAATACGCTACATACCCATATCCGTTATTGATAGTTTATTCCAGGCCAACGATATTTCGACAAAAATGTACGGAGTAATATCTATACCGACACGTCGAAATACTATTGAATAGAGAATATTATTGATAAACGCTCGATAAATTCTATTTTTCTGTCGATTAATAGAAGAGTACCCTATTTGATTAAAATTGTTTCGGTTTACACAATATATAATATATACGCTCGCCCAATTCGGGTGAGTGTATTATATATGTGTGTGTGTGTGTAATATATAAAAATAAATATCGACTATTTCGAAAATTATACGTTAGATATTTTTCGGGGTTATTCGATTTTATTGTTCATACTATTCCTTTTTCAATATAAATAACATGCGGTTTAATTTGCCGCGACTTGTAGCCGTAGCTTTCTTAAGCCCTTATCGTTCATAAATGTAAACTTTAGCTACTATTTAAAAGTTAAACAACCGATTACTGAGCGTACCATTTATTTTATGTGTGTACCCACCAGATAACACTCGACATTAACATTAATAACCCGACCCCGACGCAGCCGGTACAACGCTCGTCTATATTATTAAAGTCGGTTAACAAAAGGAAAAATCTTATATCTTTTTTACACGTTTCGCTCTCTCTCTCTCTTGGTTTTTAATTAATTCATTCGCATACGCGCATCATCGCCGACGAATATTATTAAATACTAGTACGGTTTTCAAAACGATTTTTACAAAGATAGCGGACATTTATCATACTTAGATACGTCGATAACAGTTTTAAAATGAAATTTCCCGGATGTTTGGGAACACGAGAATACCGTTTGATATTCGAATGGTGATCGTAAAGCAAAATCCGTTATAGAATTATTATAAACAAATCGCGATATTATTATTTCCTAATTCGTTAATTATTGAACACGGCAGTGTCGCTACCGCGCGTAGGTACATTATTATATAATACGTTGTTCATTAGGAGGTACCTAATGAATTATGTTCTTTCGTCGAATATTTAAAATTAATCATCCCAGTGCCGCCGCGTCGGGCGCACTTCTTTTAAGTAGTGTAACATTTCAACCGTGGACGTACGGAATAAATATATGAACAGAAATTAACCGTCGTTAATATTTCTTTGAAGACCGTCGGAATTCTACGTTTCGTCGCTGCGCGACGCGTATAATATGTCGGGCGAAAAGGTTTGAAGTTTATAACGAGTAACGACTTACCGGATAACATCTGATATCCCGGACGAACCTAGCGCGTAATATTTAGATTTACATAGTGCCCGCCTAAACTAAATAATTCGGTAGGGTTCGAAAATGCGTTTCCCAATTTTTGTTTTCGTTAATACGTAATATATTATGTAGACGCGCGTTTTTTTTTCGTAGAACACGACGCGTAAAACAAAATTTCATACGCCTTTATGAAATTAAGCCGACGAACATATTCCGTAATACGTACGGAATTTATTCGAGACGAAAACCGGCTCGTTAGGTGATTAACGTTAACGAAACTATTCGAAAATAGTAGTGCCGCCAGCACTGTATTTATCATCATACGATCGATTCGATACTCGAAATTTTTATATTGCCGACTAAAACGTCTTTACCGAATCATTTTCGTTATTCGTTTTCGGTCTACCTAACTCGTGTTCATTCACTAATAGAAACACGCAAAACGTTCCGAAAGTCCGCACGTTCTGTTAATTTGTTATGTAATATTTCGTACAACGCGCACAGTGCGCGTTCTATGATAAATCGAAGAGCCGAATTTTCACTCGTTTCACCGTCATTTCGAAATTCTATTTCAATTACGTTTAAAGAAAACAATCGTGCAAAATACATATATATTCGTATATTCGTGTATTTGCTCGAAGAGCACGACGAATCGAACGTTCTAGATATCGTCTAACATTCCGCCGTTCAACCGACGCGTGTATATTTATTTCCACAAAACGTATTTTCGCTGAAAACTAACGTGGATCGCAATAACACCGTATTATTTACCCGTAATAAGTTATCGTACAAAGAAATTTATATTTTAAATATAATCTTCGATATTTCTTTAGGATAACATCGAAATGTAAAGATATATACATTATATAATAATATAGACGAACAAAGTACCTAAATTGTTTTTCCAATGTTACGCACGTTTGTTCCGGCGTAGCTACTCGTATTGTTTGTGTTGACATTCGCAAAAGCGTAATAGTAATAATATAATAAAACGTAACAATAACGTTGTACGTTCGGTAAGTTTCGAGCTTTTACAATCGTTATGAGTATACATTCTCTCTCGTCGACCGAACGTCGGAAGACGTCAAATATATAACCGCACGACTGCGATGACAGCTAGTACGATATTCGAATCTTAAATAATAATAAAAAAAAAGGAAAAAGTCGAACGACCCCAGCCGTAACCGCCTCGTATCCGGGGTGAATCACGATGACGATAGCAACTTTATGCCGGGATTTAACGAGATTCACGAGTGGAAACTTTTGAACGCCGGCGATGATCGACAAAAAAACGACGACGCGCACGTCAGTCAGTTCTCACAATGATACACGCGTGTATTAATAATAACGATTCTAAGTACGATTTTCCAACGGTTAAACGTTCGTGGGAAACGCGCGTTTGATCGCGAACGAACGCTCTACTTGACGACTTACGGTTCGTGAAATTCGAATAACACGCGAATAATAAACGCGTATCGCGATCACGATACATTAACCGGGCCACTTACACCATACGGCGGCGTTCGACACTTACGGCGAAACAATCGAACGGCGACCACGACGACCGCTCGTTTTTAACAATTATTTCTCGTTTATAATCTACAACCCGTCGGCGTCTTACGAATTTCTAGTAAATATCTTGAACGCGCGGTCTCTTTTTAGATGGCAAACTCAGTGAGAGCAAAGTACGTGTCCGTCTTTTAAACGATATTTTTCAGTTTTTTTTATTCCATTTTCGATAAACCGTTACAAATATATATATTTCCAAATTAAATTTTATACGTATCAACACGTTTATGTGTATGTGTGCGCAACATCGTCCGAACCCTACATACACACACACATATATAAACGGGACAAATATTAACCCGAAATCAGTCCACTGTTAAACACAAATGTTGAAAATACCCAATTATCGATATTCGAACGATATAAGGTCCGAATCTACAGCTTCCCGGAAGCGCGCGTCGACCGATTTACGAAACTATTCGGGATTACTGGCGTACCGAGAAATCGGCCAGCGGCGAACCAGACGAAAGTTTCACTTTTGGTCGACACGAACTCCGTCGGGTTCGTTATTACCGCGGTTCACGTAACCACCTAACCCAACGTAACCTACGCCAACTTCGAAATACGTACCAATTTCTTCGAACAAATAAACACTAACCGCGTGCGTATTACGTATACGTCATACATGTATATATGTGTGTGTGTGTGTACGTAATATGACGTATACATTGCCCGATGGCAGGTACATGATGAGCTCGTTACTGGAAGGCGCTTCGTGGATGCCCCGTTGGATCACCGTGCTCGTTTTCTGGGTGGGTTACTTCAACTCGGCACTGAACCCGCTCATCTACGCGTACTTCAACCGGGAGTTCCGGGTGGCGTTCCAGAAAACGTTACAGAGCTGCTGGCCCAAGTCGCCGCCCTGGTGTCCGCCGTTCATACGGCGCCGGTATGAGCACTCCCGGAACGACACGACCACGCCAACCGCCGCGTTCGGTCAACAGATGTACAACAGCAACGTGTCCGAAGTGCACTACATGAACCCGGCGACCATCGCGTTACTCCAGAACAACGGCGGTGGTGGCGGAGGCAGCGGCGACGGCGATTGTCGCACCGAGCAAAATGTTCTGTAAAACCAAACACGTGTATATATATATACTTATATTTATTTATTTATGTGTGTGTGTGTATTTGTGCGTAAGTGTATGCGTGAATATGTGTGCATGTGTGTATATTCGTTTGTATAAGTCAGGTAGAATTTTGTTTTGCAAATTATAGCTATTTTTGTCGTGTAAATAATCGACGACAAAAAATGGATAAATTTACCTAATAAATTTACAACGGTCGAATCCTCCTTCTACTATAGACATAGACTTATACGACATACGTATATCGGCGTAAGTATAGTAGTATACACTAATAGTAGTGTAAACTATATTTTGAGTATATTCGATTTGTAAGTGGTAGATGAGATATAAAAAAAATGCCGGTATTTTGAAAAAACGTGAAACAAACGACGTTGTTTTTTATTTACATTTCTCGAAATCTGAAAAAAAACAATTTAAGTTAATAAATCTTCGATTCTTCGCGAAGCGTAGTTTTTTATTTTAGTTTGTTTTTCGCGTTTCTCAAAAAACAGCTTATCAACCGGTAGTTGTTTCGCCTAAAATTCCTCGAAAATCGAACCTTAGTCGAGAATCGTGTTCTGTTTGTAATAATATCTCACTCTGGTCCTTTATAAACAAAATACAAAGTGGTCGTCTTCTTAAAATACGTTTTTTTTTCGGGGGGGGGGATTTCACGAACGTACGCGTACGTACAAATACCCACCGATTGAACGTGAAGAAACGTATACCCGTAAAATTATATTTATATATTCGTAAGATTCGTACGAAAAAGGTGTTAAATTCGAATGCGGGTATACGATCCTGCAATACCCACCAGTTATATAGATATATACGTATATCGAACACGCCGTGCAAGACGAAGTGACGATCGTAACGTACGGTGGCCACCAGCATACAAATATTATCGTTATATCCGTTCGGGGCCGTACTCAAAATCCGCCCGACTTGCACTCTATATTACAGACGACATTTTATACGTCATCCGTGTATTTATCGATCGCTATTACTGTCTTTTTCAACCACTATTGCTATGCACCCACGTATATACCAATTATCGTTAATTTTTCGTTTCGTTTACCCCGCTCACCCATTGGGATGTGTTCCGGTTTCTTTTATGCGTTCCCCGGGTTTATCGAAAGCTAGAAAGGTACCGCGTAAGGTACCGTGTACGTCCGGACCGTATTTAATCCGATAATACATATAAAAGAACGCGATACGCCTCCTCCGCCAATTATTTAAAAACAGACTTCGAAATAACAACGTATAAGCCGTACATATTATAAATAAACATTGTATCATTTCGTCCCGTTATGTCGAGAAGATTGTAACCCAAATCCGAACGGACGTGCGATTATTTTATTTAAAAAGACGGAAAACTTTTTTTAACATGTTAAGTCGTCGTCGTCGTCGTAAATAGTTAATGAAAAGAAAAGCAACATTCTCTAATTTGGTGGTAATTCGTGATGACCCATTTTTACAAATGCCAAAAAGTTTAGTTATAAAATTAAATATAAAACTAGAGCCGCGCTTTTTTTCTAACTTTTTACTTTTACATTTTTGAAAAAAAATATTGTTTAACTTATTCATCCGCAAATATCCTTTAAAAGAGAAGTTATAAATAAACACTTTTAATTAATCGCGATACCCAATCAAATACCCACTCTTTTATAAAATTCGATTTCAACATTAATATAATATCTATTTTTTAGTAAACTAAACAGTATTACGACACGTTTATATTAATTTTACAAAATCAACTGTATCCATTAATATTAATAAATTACCAAATATCCAAAAAATAAAAAGTTATTGTGAATAATATAATATTTTTATTGCTAATTAACACCCAAGTTATAACCAACATTTAAAATTATTAAACACATTACGCTAATATCTATGCAATTATGGAATACTCGACGATCGTAATATCACATAAAATTATTAGGTACATGTACATGCTATATGTATTTTATAAAATGCCTAAGAAATATAATCACAAATACTATTTTCTGACAGGATTAACTAATAAATTACAATTAACTAAATATTCAACGCGCCTGCAATTTAATTTTCCAATAATAATATAATTTAGTAATAATAAAAATGTTGGCGTTGATTTTGTTTTTCGTGCGTCTAGTACGTCGTGTTTTTTTTAATTTTGAAATTTTATTTTATTAAAACGTCAATAAAATCACAAGTTTTCTTTATGATGGTTTTGTAATTCTACGCATTCTACTCATTTAGTGTACGCCGCACAAATAATGATAATAATAATTTTAATTTATTAACCGTAATTAATTTATGTGGAATAATTATTTTTTCAACTGTACAAATTTAAATTATAAATTGTTTTTTAGACAATGCAATAGCAAAATTATTTTGTTTGTATCTATCTCATGTACATATTATCAAAAATTATTATTTTTTCAAAATTGTAAGCCATAATATTATTATACAATATATTAATAGGTATATTTACGAGTGCATGCATGTGTGCGTACGTATGTGTGTGTGTTTGTGTGTGTGTGCGTGTGCGTGTGCGTATAATGTATTAAATATATTTTGAGCATTTGTAAAAAAAAATTTTAAATCACGACTATCTAAATTCACATAAATTTTAAAATTATTTATATTATCGTGTAAACTATAAAAATAATTTAAAATTCCAAACGCTTAAAAAGGTAGCTATAATTTTTTGGAAATAAAAATTAATATTTTTAAAATAATTAAAAAAAGTATTCAGACATTTCTCTTCTCTCAAACGTGTACATTATATATAAGTCAATCGATTTTATAATTTAAAACGTTCATCAATCACTCAACATTTACGAAATACAAAAACTAATTTTTCTATTTGTCACGTAAAATAAACATAAATTATAAACAAATAAATAAAACTTCAAAATTCTTATAACTTTCTTATACAAAGTCTTATTTAACTAAAATAACAAATGAAGAAATAAATAAAACATAAATACAATATATTACGTTTACAATAACAAAATGACTTTCTCATAAAACAAAGAGTAAAAGACACAGTACAAAATTATAATAATATGGTATGGGTAAACGTGTAATATCTAAAATATTAGCAATAAAAGAATGAACAGATATTATTTGATATCGATTTCATTATATTTAATAAAATATATTATAAACAATTATGGATTTTATTCAATTAATATATTTATAAAAATAAATTTAGTCGTTAAGCAATAACTTATGTTATTTAATTGTACGATTAAACCATAACTATAGCTTTTAAGAAAATATATGCCACCGTCCTTTAGTATCATTAATCATTATATATTAAAAACATACGTAGTTCCTTTAAATATTATTTGTTCTTATAATGTAATTCTTAACGAATACCTATATAGTTACGTTAAATATTTATTTATTTTAATTTATTAAATACTTACCAACCATAAACAAATAGTGGATAAATTAGTTATGTTATATTATTATTATGTTAAAGCAAATTTTGGACCAAATCATGTAAAACATAAAAAAAATAATTTTTTTTGACACTTAATATAGTAAAAATATTTTATTACTTACGTTGTAATCCAAATAATGATGATTTATTTATCACATTTAACAATTTTCAAATTAAGTATTGTATGATATAATATAGTGAACTTGACAATTTAAGGATAATATTAGATAATACTTGTATATTATTATTTACAAACACATTAATATTCCGACAACAACACGCATAATTGGCAGTATTAAATACAATGTACTTCCCATTTTGTTTATCCATAAGGTTAAGTACCTAAGAGCTTCGTACCTAAGACCGATTTTATTTTGCTTTTATGTAATATACGTTACGTCAATAATATTATTTGTCATATTAATATATATATACATACACAATATTGCAGCAAATTATGCTATATAAGTTAATACCATTTAGTATATTTATCTGTGTGTTTGTTATATGTGTCACATTAATAATGATTGTTATTACGTTAAATAAATATTTAAAAATATATACAATAATAATAATAATAACAATAATAAGAGTTTCTTAATATTTGGAAGATTAAATTTCAAATCTAAGAACAATTTGATTGTATAGTGAATAAAATTGTGTATATTCGACACAATGCCGAACCAAATAACCATTTATAAGGACTGCTTTTAACTTATAAATGACATTAAAAATATAAAATATTTGTCTAATGGCTTAATAAAATAACATACACAATGAACTCAGGTCTTAGAATACTCTGACAAAATTATTTTTCATTCATATCATTCGTATATATTATCAATTACGATCTAGCCTCTTTATATTCCTCGACAATATTTTTCACTGTGGTATACATGTAAAACATCTTTTAAGTTGTGAGTATTACACAATAAAACATATTTTCATCGCGATATATTATTCTATTCTATCATATACGTATGATTTTTTTCCAAAATTTTTATTTATTATGAAATGACTGTTTTAAATAATGTCAATGTTGAAAAACCTTCTAGATATTGATTCTGATGGTGATTCAAATGATAATGTAAGTATTATTAATGATCATTTAACTAAGCCTAAAATCGAAAATAATAGTAAAGGAGACGAAAAATCGTTATTCTAATTTTATCTGTGCACCATGACAAAGATTCACTAACAGATATCCTAACACTAAAATAATTCGTCAAAAATTTTGTAATACAATTTTAAATATCTTTGATTCAAGAACACCTTATACGAAGAATCTATATCCACAATTTATCTCGAAATATTTCAATTGCAATACGAATTTTTTTCTAAAAATAAAATGTAAACACTTCTGAACATAGAGTCGAACAAGAACTGTTATTTAAAAAAATATGTCCAACTTATCCGAGATCCAAAAATTAAAAAACAGCCAAATTGATTCACATTTTTTCTGTTGCTTGTCAAATACACTCGTCAAACATAATTGTTGGACTTGCCAAAAGTAAAAACAACATTTACACCAATTTTCGTTTCGAAAACAAACTTAAACAAAAACGACGTTTTTTTCATTAATCTGCAGACATTTTGCGCTTGCTGATCGAGAAACTTTGACAGTATAACTTCGGCCAACGAGCATGCCTCCGTTTATTGCACGAAAAAGTACGGAAAAACATACAATAAACAATGATCACAGGACGGTATAGAGGTATGGCGAAAACCATCGCACCGCCGTTACAATATAAACACGAGGGATAATGAAGGGGCGTAAACCCCCTCTACCATCATGTTTATTTTCAGCGGTTTTCACCGACTTCCACCTGATGCTAGTGATTGAACCGCACGCGGAAACAGCAGATATCCTTGTCCAACACCTGGATAAGTGCCTCCACGTATAACCCTTGAAAGTAGTTAGGGTAAGTGCATCTCACGTAGTATCCGTCTACACCGTGTCCATGGAACGATGTACGATGAAGCAGAACTGCGAATCCATCCAATTTCCACGTTCGATCGGATTTGATGATGCTAACAGATTCCCTTAGACCTTTACCGACCCCAACGAACTAAAATAACGAACGACTCGGAACTCTTAGTCCGGTCGTTCACTGAACCCCGATCGTACAACTCCCTCACCACGATAAAGTGAATTTCTCAAGAAAAAACCAAAAATAACTTGCCGAAAAAATGTTTTACTTCGTTTTCCTAATTTTCTTTTTCAATATGCTATGTACCACATCAAATTTAAATTTTGTGTATAATTTACTAAAAAACGTATTAACTGCAAAGTGAATATTTATACTTAATTTAAAATTTATATATATAATTTCTTGTTACTTTTCACAAAACTAATCAAAGGAAAGCTGAAAACGTTTATTTTATTTGTTTGATGTTGTTAATATATAATTTATGTTTATGAATAATTTTGAAAAAGATTCGAAATTTAAAAAATAGTTTATTTTTAAAAACGTGTTCGAATATATTAAGGCCCCACAAAATGTATAGAAAAAAAACCATACCAGAAAAATATAAAATGGGTAAATAAAAATAATACGTATACATTATGCAAATTATATGCATTATGTATATTACATAGTACAGATATTATGTTTTAATAAATTATCGACGGAAATATTTAGAACAGAAACGAAAAAATATCCTATGCACAAAATTAGCTTGTAAAATTACGTTTAACATCTGAAGTGGGTATAATATATTTCCATCTATCGAAGAATCGATGAGTTTGAATTCACATAAATACTGAAAGCTTCGACTTCGAAACTCGTTGACACCACTTATGGAAATATAGATATATGTAATATTTATATTGTGACGCTGATCTCTTAGTAAATTACTACAGTTTTACGAGATATATCCGAAAATAATATAAAATTATTTTTTAAGGCCAAGCAAGAGTAGCTTACGTATTATACTTTATAAATTTTATAGAACTTAATCGAAACGTGTAAATAATTTTACAGTCGCGACGAAATATTATTGGCGTAAAAATTAATTTAATTTTAAATTCGGAACGGGAATGTCAAAATAAAACGGTTAGTGTATAATAGCGCTTTATTAAAGATATTTATTATGAAATATTTAACTAACAAATAAATTAATTACCGTACTTACGTATTTTAACGAAACATCTAATGGAATTTGCATCGACCGTATGTTTATTATATTTATTTATAAATCGTATAAAAAAATCAAAAATACATAGGGAATATTCGAGACAGAAACAATACGTACAAAACCATTTTCCGAAAACGCTATAATCATCAAAAGCTTTGTCGGTTTGATTTTCTTTTAATAATTCCCTATAAAGAAAGCCAGACTTCACAATCGAAAATATTATTCACTTTTAGTTTTCTGGCGATTTGACCAAACAATAACTACTACTCATCCAGTTTAAACATAGCGCAAAGTTTAGAATCGATTGTCGCGTCCTACTACAACAATAAGCACCAAACGCAATTGAATTGGCCGTACGAGCAACCGCGACGGTTATGTTGGCGAAAAGACAGCGTTTACGAATGAACGATAACACAATCATAGAATTACTTTAAACTAAACGACAAATAAACCATTATTCATAACGCGTATTATGTGTAGGACCCGACGTGACGGGTCAACACCGATTACAATATACCACGCAAAACCTAACCCAAACCCGACGCAACTTACTGCGCCTATAATTTCCAATTAGACTTACTCCGAATATAAGATGAACGACTTTCCCCGCAAATAAGCCCCTCTCCTCAACTTCAGGAACAAGATTTTAAGATATACGAGTATATACACACGCGTCTTACGTGTCCGGGCGAATAATTAAATCGGTCGCCGTCGAATCGGCAGCAATTTAAGTACGCAATTATAGGCTTAATGTCGGATCAGCAGCAGACAAATCTCTCGCCATCGACACGATAATCTATTATTCGTGTTACGTACGTTATCTGTACGATTATAATACCATTGTCGGTACGGCCTCGAGTAAACATATTATTTGGTCGATCTAAGCGATCCAGACGAAATTAATTGTTCGTCTTTTATCAGACGCAAAAGCGACATGAACAAAATAACGAAAATAATCGTGCGTCGGATGTTGTTGTTGCGGTAGAATTTTGCACAACGAACCATGTCATTGACTCGGGCATATGGCGTTTCCGTGTGCTATTTTTGTGCATCACGAACGATATGGCGAAATGCGTCTCAATGCGCGTTTATTGCGTTCAACATTCGGCGTAGTTTGCATTTAATTCGCGAGATTCCTTAGAACTAGACTAACCTGATTCGTAATGAAATTCATACGCGCAATTCTCTACCCTTCAGATGACTAACAAAGAAATAAAATACTTCTTCGTCCCGCCGGCAGCAAGAGAATCCGAAATAAAAACACGTTGAAACCACGAACGATTATCTAATCGTCTGACGAACGCACGTTTTCTGTTTCAAAAGGATTGAGTAAAAAAAAATATATTACAATTCAGTACGTACTTTTTTAGACGGTTTTTCTATAGCGGTACGCAAAATTGTGAACGACGCATCCGATTCCGATATTTACTTAAATACAAAAAAAAAACGAAAAACCAACTAACACGTAATGACCGACAACGTTCAATTTTAGAATAGCAATAATAAAAGGACGGCGAGAAATTAACGTAGGGAATAAAATATGTTCGATGTGCGGACATAACGAAATAAATCGAAAACGACTTTCGAGTTCCGTTATTACGAAATCACTAACGATTATATAAAATTATTAAAAAATGTTTAACTCGCGGTTACCATAAAACAACAACCGCTTCAATGTCAACCATCGGCATAAATGAACTATCGCCATAAACGTAAAACTGTCTTGTATGCCTAAATCAATATTACATACGCGATATGCGTTTGTTCTAAAAACAATCGAGAGTTCAAAGAAACCGTCGCATCGACAAATATCACTAACATAATGTACGTCATTTTTTAACATATCGTGGGCGCAACTATAATTTAAGTATGTCGCGGCATGTTCATCGAACGCGATCATAGGTAACGTTCATAAGTTCGATTAGCTGTAGCTAGTAAGTACGATTTTAAAAAAATCGATAACTATCGAGGTCAAATTAAAATAGTAAATTAAATTTCGATAATGTCGTTTTATTAATTTTTAAATATTATCAGTTATGAATTTTGTCTACAATACTTGTTCATAATGTCCAATGAGCACGACTCACCAGTTTCAGTCTTATTTTGAACATATTCTAAGCGATTTTATCCGTGAAATATTTGGGTAGTTAATCACTTTAGGAAAGTGTTTTTTCTTTTACTATTCATATCCGTATGAAAGATTTAATTATATTCTATATGTTTATATAAGTAAAAAATTTTCGTCGCGATTTACTTACAAGTTTTTTTTTAGTTTTTAAATCCGTATAAAAGATTTTAAAAATACTATAAGAGGGTTTATTTGTAAAAATAAATTAAATAAGGGTTTACTCAGGAAGAAGGAAAATAAACAAAGAACAATCAAAAGGCCCGGATTTGGTGACAAAATTCGAAAGTAAGTTCCTGGGAAAATGCACCCGCTGCTACATGTTTAAAAAAAAAAAAACACCTTTGATCAGCTGATATTACTAACGCGGCACAATGATCAACAACTGATAACATTGATAAGTGATAATTGTCGGGATTTTTCGTGTTTTTTTTTTAATAACCAAAATAGGATAGACCAAGATGCTATGAATTTGTTTGATTCCGTATTTTCGCAAATCCGAAAGTTTTACTATAATATTTCATCGAGAATCGTTGAACGTTTAACAAAATACAAATATGAAAAAAAGAGTCGTAATAACCGGCATGGGTGCCATTTGTTCAGCGGGTATTAATAAACATACATCTTGGAAAAATGTGTTATCGGCAAAATCGTTTGTTAAACCATTAGATAGCGACCTTTATGAAAACATTCCGTGCAAAATGGCCGCCACTTTGGATGGACTGAGTTTGCCTGAGCCAGTAGCTAAGAGCAAAGTACGTACAATGGCTCCTTCAACTCATCTAGCACTGATTGCCGCCCAAGAAGCTGTAGACGATTCTAATATATTTTCATCAACGATTGATAAAGAAAACATTGGTGTCAGTGTAGGTGTGGGAATGGTGGATTTGGCAGATGTGTGTCAAACAGCTAAAGTTTTGGAGACTAGTTATAGTAAAGTCAGTCCGTACTTTGTGCCACGTATTCTACTTAACATGGCCGCTGGTCAGATAAGCATGGTATATGGTCTACAAGGGCCCAATCATGCAGTTTCTACCGCATGTGCGACTGGGACCCATGCGATTGGCGACGGTTTTCGTTTCATTCAATATGGACAAGCAAAGGCAATGATATGTGGAGCTGCCGAGTCGTGTATTAGTCCCTTGTCTGTAGCTTCATTTTGTAGGATACGTGCACTGTCAACTCGAAACGAAACACCAGAATCAGCATCAAGACCATTCGACATTAATCGAGATGGTTTCGTTATGGGCGAAGGATCCGCCATGGTAATACTAGAAGAATTAGAACATGCGCTTAAAAGGAATGCTCCTATTTATGGAGAAATTCTTGGTTATGGCATGTCTGGTGATGCAGCACACTTAACAGCACCGCCAGAAAATGGCCAAGGAGCTTTGTTGGCCATGAAAAGAGCCATCCTCGATGCAAATGTAAATAAAACACAAATTACATACGTAAATGCACATGCCACTTCTACTCCAATAGGTGATGCTGTCGAATTAACGGCAATTGAACGTCTTTTTGACGAACACTCAATCAATGTACATGTTTCATCCACAAAAGGCACTCATGGTCATTTATTAGGATCAGCGGGCAACTTAGAAAGTGTTTTCACTATTCTTGCTTGTTACGAAGGAATCATTCCACCAACAGCGAACCTAGACAACATATGCAAAGAAGCTAAAAATGTAATATGTGTGTCTAAAAATCCCGTGGAATGGAAACAGGAAAAAAGAATAGCAATAAAAAATGCATTTGGTTTTGGAGGTACAAATGCGTGTCTTTGTTTTTCCAATTACATTGCATAAAGTGATTTTGTTCTAACTATATGGATCACAAAATGCCAAAGCTGTAAGTGCTTTTTGATGTCCTTCATATTCACGTTCTATATTGCCAGTTTCAACACTCCATAGTCTTGCCACACTATCTGATGAAGCTGGAATATATAACGAAACAAATTAAAAATTAGAAAATATAACGATTATCTACAGTAAGATAAAATCACTTTATTCATAATATTGAGAACCAAATAATAATTATTTTTTGTAATATGTTTTAATGTCTATGAATAAAAAAATTTTTAATTTTCCTCTATTAAAACGTAACTACAAAGTCCAAATATGACACTAATTTGATAGGAAGCTGAATTTAAAAATTTTCATAACAAATTATACATTTAAAAATTAATTCATATCTGGCTATTGAATAATTTATTATTATTTCAAATATTGCGATTTTAAATATAGTAACATATTGTTATTTATAATCAATTAAAGAATAACGAAGAAAGAAAATGACAATTTCCCCAATAGATAATTAAAAACTAAAATGTATGTTTTAGTGACTAGTGTTTTATTATTCTGTGAGACTTCCCTAAATCCAACCCAAAGAAAAATTATTAATTTATATTGTTTAGTTGAAACTATCAATTTTTTATATTCATACCCAAACAGTACAATAAAAAATATAGTTACATTAATCAACAATTGAAAACAAATTACTTTTGCCTTATTCTATAATGTAGCATGTATGAAAATCATTAACAGTAATATAATACCTGTTAATAAATGTTCAGAGTCATTACTAAATGCTGTATCCCAAACCCATCTCTGATGTTCATCTTTTAATTCTTGCTTCAAAGAAAAATCACTAGTTTTCCAAATACACGCTGTTTGATCAGCTGAAGATGTTACTAATAATCTACATAACAATATTAGTTTGTAAAATTGTAAATACAAAATTGTTTGTAGTCTTACGTTGAATCAGGGCTGAATTTACAATGAAGTGCATACTTCCTATGAGCAATCATTTTGTGTTCCGGACTGAGCCTAGTGCCATTGCCATTAAATTTCCATAAATAACAATTTCCTTTATTATTTACAGAAGCAACATAGTTTGCGCTAGAATCAATAGCCACACATTGTATAGAAGCATCGACTTCAGGTATCTAAACTTAAAAAGAGGAAATTCTTGAATAGAATAAAATATGTAACGTTTAAATAACACACTACACTTACAAGCTGTTCATTATGATCAGTTTTCAAATCCCATAAATGCAGTAAGCCCGACTGATCACCCAATATCAATTCGCCCTGATTTGGATGAAGGCATATGCTAGTAATAGGTGCATTTGTTTGAAATATACGCTGACATTGTAAATTTCTAGATCTATACAAAATATTTCTTACAAGGTACATATATATCAACTACTTTAATAACTTTTATTTTATACCTTAAATCCCATACACGAGCACTACAGTCTTCGCCACACGTAAACATCCATTTACCATCCTCGTGGAATCCAACACCAGTAATATTTTTCGAAATTCCTTCGTAATTTAGAATTGGATTTGGATTGCTAGAATTCAAGTCATACATACGAATATGTTGAAATCCTTAAAGTATAAATGACACGATTATACAAAAACCACTCAAGACAGAAACACTGTCAAATTAACCTGCAGCAGCTAAAAGTTGTCGATCAGGTGTTATTTCCAACGCATTTACTTGCTACACAATTAAAGTTAAGGACATACGTTATTTAATCGAAATAAAACGTTACAGAATTAAACATAATAATGTACTTTTACATTCTTCATTATGCTCGAAAATAAAAATATTTAAAATTCATTATGGTCAAATACGATTATTCAGTTTTTGATAAATATGATTGTACTTGATAAACCTTAATTACAATACTAAGTACTCAGTAAATATTTAGAAATGTACGAAAAAACACTGATATTTGTAAGTTTAATTATTTACATTTTAATTTAAATAGTTATGTTACCCTTACAAAGGACTATCACATCTCGCACAAAATAACGTGTTTTCAACGACGTTTCAAAGGATACAGAATCTAAATGTGTTAAACTCCTATTGCAAACTCCAGTATTTGCGTGCCACAACTTAATCGTATGATCATATCCTCCGGTAGCCAACAAAACCTTTTCAGTCAATGCGTTGTCTACCATAATGTATATACACACGAAATTAATCGAACCACTTGCGTATACGTTTATCGACCAGAACGATAAACCGAACGAAACTTTTCGTCCATCAACATTTAACATTCGTATTACTGGTCACAATACGATATTCATCTAGAACTTCGATATCGCAAATTTGTAAGGATTTATATTTGAAAAACCTAAAATGTTTATCGTATCTACGATACTTATCTATTATTGATATCCGCTTTACAGGTTGGTCGGGAATACCGTGCCCATGTCATACCGGGGCCGTAGCGACACTGAATTTCAATAGTGATAAACGAAATCGCAGAGTATGGACCAGAGTTAATACATAATTAATTTTTCCAAATTTTCCCGTACACATATTTTATTTTCTTCGTGACAGTGGTACAATTTGTGGTATTTTGGATATATTTATTTGGTCAATCGGTAAATGTTTTTTCCCCCAGACATTCACGTAACGATCGTGTTTAAACGTGTGAAATGTTTGTGAAAAAATAAAAACAATCGAAATTAATGCATATCCGATTTTTTCAATATGTCTAATAAAGGTAAATATTGTACGAATATAATATAGTAATACTTGTGCACGATAGATTAAATAATAATTTATTTAATTCGTTACCAAAATTTGTACCTTAGTTTGTTGATTATATTAAATTCATGTTCAGCCCCTGAAATAATTATCAATCCGAATTCGCTCGTCATTAAAAATCTAAAATTTTTTTGTGTCAATAATTATTATAGTTGTTATTAATAATGAATAATTATTTTTTTGATTTAATACTTAAATAGAATACAAATTGTTTACAGGAGGTCCAGAAACTGAAGAACAAACCAGGCTGAGGTTCCAGGTAGAACTTGAATTTGTTCAATGCTTAGCCAACCCAAATTATTTAAACTGTAGGTTTATTTTTAAAAATAACAAATTAACATATTTTGTAATTATTTAATCATTTAGTTTTAGCACAACGAGGTTATTTCAAAGATCAATCATTTGTCAATTATTTAAAATATTTGCTGTATTGGAAAGAACCAGATTATGCAAAATTTATTAAGTGAGTGTCAACGAATTTTTATTTAAAAATAGAAATTTTAACCCTGTATGACTCAACAATTTGTATGAAGAAATATTTATATTGTGAATATAACCAATAGTATTTAATAAATATTGTAATCATATAAATTTAAAAAACATCCCAAATTATTTAAAATTAAAAATTTTGCTTTATCATTAATTATGTTATAGATCATACATTAAATCTTATTGTTTGGACTTTATTTTAACTGCGCAAAATATAATTAATTTGACATAAAACAGAATATAGTAGATTATGCAAAGAACCACGGATAATATAAACTAAATTATAAAACCAATCCCTTTATCACTTTGATCTGAATCTTTAATTAATTATATTGAAAAACAAATATTTAATGAAATATAGATATTTAAGAAACATATTTTAAATATTGAATTTATCAATATTTGTTGCATATTGTATTTGCCTTTTTATTTTTACAGGTATCCAATGTGTTTGTACTTTTTAGATCTTTTACAACACGAACCATTTAGAAAAGAAATAGCTACTTCTATTTGTTCAAAATTCATTGACGAACAGTTACTATTGATTTGGCAACATTATACTAGAAGACGAACAAAATTAATACATACTGCGTACGAGCACAATATGAACATGATGAATAAAACTAATCCACCGAATATTGGACAAGCACAAACTAATGGTACAAATGGTATCATGCCAGCGTCTATGCCTATTCCTAAAGTGATGCCTCCGTAATTAAAAAATTAACCTGTTATTTTTTGGTATTTTTAATACACCATATTTTGTTTTGTTTTTACTTGTTTAAAATATTTATCGTGTAATAATGCGAATAATACCATAGACTAAGTGTACGTATATAAATATACTTTTATTCATTTTAAAAAATGATCTGGGCAGCCAACTTGTATATAGAAGTGTGGATTATATCCTAACTGGACGTGTTATGTAAAATGACAAACATCATGTTTACCACCCAGGTTGCTTCTTAAAGTAAATACAATAAACATCTACGTGCATTTTATCTAAGATACTATTATGTCATTTTTTAAATTATAGAATGTTTATTCTAAAGATAAAAACTTAAGTAATAATAAATCACTAACTTAATTTTAAAATAAATTCAAACGTGGATATTGTTTATATTTTTAAAAAAAAATTGTAATATGCAACATTAAATAAATATGTACTATGTAATGTGTATAAAGTATTCCGGTATACATTTATTTTACACGTTGTGCATTATCAACATATTTTTCTACATAGATACAATTGACTGCTCTGGAAAAACATTGTATGTAATCTGTACAATGTTTTTACTGATTTCCGAAATTAAAATAGTTTTTTTTTGAAATATAAGAATAAAAAAATTCCAACTATATATTTTACGATGACTAATAATGTCATATTTATATATATAAGCTAAGGAAAATGTTGCAACTACTAAACTTTGTACTTTAGGATCTTAATGTCCTAAGCTCACCACTTTTGCCCTATACTATGACAAATTTCATAAAAACGCTTTAAATCGTTCGAATCTACTTAGCTCTTAGTTATCCTCTGCTACTATACAAGATTATATCCTCTCGATCATAGAAAAAATTGAACACGCAATTTCCTGTCCAACTAAAACGAACTATTCAGAGTTCCTCCTGCTTTGAAGTAGCGTAAACGAGCACGCCTATTGCGTCTCTGTACTTACAGCACATTTACTTATTGTATTGTTCCTTAAGGATTTCTATTTTCGTTATACATAGAAAAAAATTTAATTTCAATCAACATTAGCCAATCGCGATACTATATACTACACGTACATATGTACGCGATTGTCACAATTTCTCCCAGTTCCGAATTGAAAAAACAACGGAAGAAAAATTTCGAAAGATTACGGACGCGTTTCTTTTTAGACAAACGTACATTCGAAATCTCTGAAAAATTCGTCGTTATTTTACGCATTTTCCAAACAATTTCTTAAAAGCCGACTATAGATGGCGAAAACACGCCTATAGAAAAGTCACGACTACCGGGGTCTATTTTTCCATCAGCCGTCTGTTTATCAAATGCCGTGTATATATAAATTTTCTCGTCAGCCATCGACAACAACGTAACACGTTGCAAGTGCACATCCGAACTAACCTCAATTTCCACTAGTATTCGCTCGTTATTTTTACTTGGTAATTGGGTATTTTCGGTTTAATTTGAAATACCGATTGACCGCGACGCCTCTATCCTGAAAGCCTCGCCGACAACGTTCCATTTTATTCGTAACACGGGCACCGCTACCTTCGCGTGCCAACGACCGAGTAGTTGACTGGATTTGGTAATATCATTTTGCTTTTTTTATTTCTTATATTGTTTGTGACACCTTTGGTCGAAATTCCACTCGATTTCATTATCCTCAAATTTTTCAAACGATGGAATTATTCTATTAAAAAAATTAGTATGAGCATTAGATTTTTGGTTGATAACGTTAGTCAACTCTAGCTCAACGGTGTTTGGATCCTTTCTTTTATTGGTATATTTTTTCGGTTTTTCAATAAAGTTTCTTTTTCACTTTCTTCAAGCGTCTCGCTTGTACCATTGTTTGAGCGAGTTTCGTCACCAATATTTTCAAAAAAATAAAGAGCCTGTTCGGATTCGATATCGAAACTATTCGTGGGACGACTTTCGAACGTTTTTTTTTTCAAAAAATACAATCGTTCGCTATAAATGTATTTATTTATTTTTTTTTTGGTGGCTCTCTCGCACTCCCTGATTTAACCGAAGATTTGTAATTCCTCTCACTTTGGAAAGCATTACAAATGTTCTATCTTCGTAATAATTTTACCTGGAAAAAAATGATTATTGTTGATTTTTAACGTTTATTACAGACATCTGGCCAGTGGGAGTATATTCACCGATTTTCATTATAGCTACAGATTCAGTATTACTACTATCGGTAAAATTGTCATAGATTAAGCCATCTGGTACACAGATGTAAATATGAACAGGCCTAATGCGTTTTCGTCATATATATTATCTCAGACTACGAATATGGAAAGTTCGTAAATCGTGTTTAATAATTTCTTTTTATTAACCAACGGCAAAAATGAACGACAAATCATCCGTCATATTGGTTTGTAAGTTGTGCTTAAAAAATATACATTTACTGAAAACATGTTTTTATAGGTAGAAGTGATGTGTAAATGCTGTAACCATCCATTGGACACCCTTCTATTTTTAAAGAGACCTTTGTGGGGATTGATGACGAATTTGTATGGGTATCATTTCTCCATTAGAAGAAAGTAATGATGATCCCGACAAATATTTGTCGATCCCCAACGGCCTTTTATTTCACAATTAGTTGAGTGGGTATTTAAACTGACAAAATTATCCTAAAATGGGAGTAAAGCTACGTCTAAATCAATGATACCTAGTTACAAAAATCAAAATTGTATTGTAACATTAAACATTTTGATTTTAATTTAATAATTGTCCCGTTTGAAATATTTTTACTACTTTTAATTTAATTAATGGATTGTTTTAATATTTATATTCTTTTATGTACTTATATTATAAATTATCTTTGAGGTTTATAATAGAAAACTGATGTAAAAAACAAATTTATTTTAATTTTAGTGTTTTGAATTTTTCAGTTTTGATACTGTCATGTGTTAATTACAACGGATGATACAATTTTTAACATGAACGAATTAATAATTTATCGAAATTTTGTCAAATTGTGTTCAGAATCACCTCTTTTATTTGTTATACGGGTTTTAGTAATGCGCTATCATAATTATCGAGTCCAGTTGCTTATTGCTGCTCTATAATCGAAATTTTTTTACCAATAATACATGGGACAAACGTGAAAATGATCCATTTTACCATATCAGCTTTCGGAAATTATAGGACAGCAAAAAGAATGATTTTAGAAAAACGATATAACGGAATTGTTTAATTACGAACGTTTTCGTGTAAAAAAATTACATTGCGTTTGTAATAGTAACGTAATTCCGTTTAAAAAATCGTACGCAATAAACTTTTTGGAAAAGTTCGGCGTAACGAGCCAATGGAAAACATCAATAATTTCTTATCAGGGAGAGTGTGACTTATGTTATCATACAATAACGTTCGTTTGAGTAACAAACTATATATTTACTCACTATAAATAATTATTGTAATCGCTTTCTCCTTTAATTTCCCTCGTGCGTTCAAATTTAATTTGTAATTTTCGTTTAATCATTTCAATGAGTAAAGAATATATTATAAGGGACTCTGTCACAACATTGTCAATTGCGATTGCAGATCACCAACAAATAGCAAATGAAAATCATGTGTCTACTTGTTTGGACAAAGTTAATAACGTATTTAAACCTCAATGGATTAAAAATAAAGTAATAGTCAAAATATATTGTGTGTTAATGATTTATATATATACACTTAATATTAAAACTTTAGAATTGTCAGGCTTATTCGTGTTATATGAAGTTTTAAAAAGTATTACATTGACGATTTTGTCTTCCATTTTTTTTGGGATAGGACGATATTTTGTGTTTATTTGAAGTGTGTCAAGAAATCAGTCCGGCTGATACAAAACTTATAGGAAAATGTTGTAAACTACTTATCAAAGTATTGCCAAAACTAAGTTCAGGCGAAGAAAACCTCTTAAAAAAAACAATTATCTGGATATTATCGTGCATCGTCGTTTTGGAAAAACATGAACGTTATTTTGAACAAATAAACGAAATTCTGCATTTTTATGTTTCCGCCATTCAGCTGTATGAGAACTTGAATATTAACGACAAAAAAGTAAATTATTATTTTAATATACGAAATATATGTTTAACATAATGCCAATATTTATTATCATTTTCTGTCTCTGTGTCAATACCCATACCATATAGGGTAGACACTATATCATGGCTATATTTCCAAATCTTCTAAAAAGTCGCAACTTTTAAAGAATAAAAACTTAAAATTTTACTTCAATATTATAAGATAAAATAATTTGTCTATTAAGGGGTTTTTAAAAATTATTTCTTTAAATATGGTTTTATTATTCAATATTCTATTCCACGTTAGAATGAGTAATGTCTTAATATAAATCTGTTGATTTTGGATATCTCTTATTATAATTACACCCCTTGATTCCCATTTAACAACGATTATTTGTTGTTCGATGATGTTTGGACAATTGCTAGAATTTATTTGACATACAAATCATTAACGTTCTACTCTAAAGCAGATTATCTGGGAATACGTATTAAATGTTTTTACTTTAATTAAAATTTTAAATTACAGTTCTTCATATTTTTCCCATAATTATTAAATTATATTTAATTTTTTCGTAATTATTAGATACACAGAGACACCAAATGAAATTTGTCTCGATAATTTTAAACAAAATTATATAATTTTATATGTTATATTACTAAATATATTTTGTAGATAACAGATCGTATAACTGCGTTATTATTACCAATATTTCATAAAATTGAAAATAAATCTGAAGATCAGCAACAAGGTATTAATATACTTACTTACATAAAGTTTTTAGAAGCTAGTATGGTTATTTTAAAAGATTATGAATATTTAAATGTTATTGGAAAAAATATTATTAAGCTTATGGAACAGTCAATTAATCAAAATGATAATATGCAACGATATAAGCATGATGTAAGTAATTATAAATTACCATTATAATTGAAATTTTAAAAAATATTACGAATGTGTTGATAAAATATTTTATAAAAATATATTAAACTAAATATTTAAACTTTAAAAAATTTTAATTCGGTTATATTTCAGGTTTTAAAGTATGCATTTCTTATTTTGCTACAACTTGTTGATCAGTCAAAACAGTGGACTAATGAGAATTTCAGTAAATTGTTGCCTATAGTTTTAGTATATTTACGGTATGGGTTGATTTTTAATCAATCCGAGGTTTTTGATAATTTGCAACCTTCTCCTATTGTTCAATGGGAAAATTTATCAAGACTAAGTGATGTACCCAATGTAAGTTTAGTTTTAAACTTAAAACCTTTTAAAATTATTATTATTATTAACTAATATTTTACTTTTAGGTTAATATGACGAACAAACGACGTCAAAAAAAAAAAAGAATTATAGAATCAAAAAATAAGATACCAAAATTAATTACTTTTTCAGTGGATGATGAAGTGCTGATGAATGTAAAGGATTCAGATTTTTCTGAAGATGAACCTTGCACATCTAATGTTACTGGACGTATTATTATAGATATACGTTTGTTGGCAGTACAAACGATGAAAAAGATGTTTATCGTAAGTTACAGTTACATTTGTAAATGGTTCCATTTTACAGTAATTCAATTTCAGATTATAGAAAAAAAGATTTTATTGGGATATTTGTACTCGATTGTTGATGGGCCGATGAACATACAAAATTGTTTAATTTCTGAAGCGAGAAATTCTGCAAGGGAACCTTCTTCTAAAGTACGTGCAACTGTTATAACTGCTATTACATCTATTTTCAATGGATCGAAATTATATTTTGCACAAGCTCAATATAGGTGAATAGCTGTACATTTTAAACTATCGTCAACCCTGTTTGTTTTTATTAATTATTGTTTTCAAGGGAGAAAAAGGGTGCATTTACCACATGGTCTGAAACTCTTGCTGATTACATTATAACAATACATTATACACTGTTAAAAGATTTTAGCTTGGAAACTCACAGTGTCCGTCTTGTACTCCTGCATTGTCTCTCTACGGTGATTATTAATACGCCATATACAAGATTAAATAAAAATCTTCTGAAATCAATATTAGATATTATATTGGTTTATACCAAATGTGAACCTTGCGGTTAGTTACATTAATTTTTTTAAACATCTATAATCCTTTAGTTACTATTGTTTTAATTTATTGTTATAATTAATTTTTAGAAAATTATCTACGAATAGGAGTGTTTCGCTGTTTGTCATCTGTGTTCAATTCAGAATTACCAGATTATGAAAAAGAATTTTTAATAGGAAAAAAAACTGATATCATAAATTTATGTTTATATTTGTTTAAAGTAAGTTTTAAAGAATATTTTTCATCGTATATATACAATATTTTTTAATTATACATAATAAAAGTTTGACGATCCAAAAATTAGATCGTCGATTATTTAATTATATAAGTAATTATCGATTACTTGTAAATTTTAGCGTTTATAATCAATAATTAGATATAATAGCCAAATTATTAATAATAAAAATTTTAGAAATAAGAGTAGGACATTTGGCCAATGGTTTTTCCACCAACAATATTATTTTACACAATAATTATATCGATTTTGTATAACTTTTATATTGATTGATAGCAATTTTACTTAAATTCAAATTTATTTGTTTTACGTGTCAGTATAGTGTATTTAATTACATATTTTTATTGTAGGAAACTAAATTATTTCTAGAAAGTGACCAAGACAATACACAGATGATTGTAAGGCGTCAATGTTGGCAAATGTTAAATAGCTACTGTAATCATTATCGTGGTTTGATTGAAAATAGAATGTTAATTAATATTGCAATCGAGGATATGAAATACAATAAACAAAATTTATTACGTAAAAATATTCTGTCGTGTTTTAAACAAATGTCAACAGTATCAGAAGGTTAATAAATAGTAAAGTTATTTATTACTTAATATAATTATTTGTAGCATTTTGATTTATTTAACATAAAACATTAATCGGAATATGTATGTATGTTTTAGGGAATGATTATAAGTCAGCCAGGTTAGAAAAATGGAAGTTGATATTTCGAAAATTAATACCGCAAATGTTTGAGGAAAAAGATCCACAAATTTTACCTATTCTTATTGAAAGTCTATCTACTATTGGTTCGAGTGAATTTAATGAACTTGAAGTATGAATATATATACTATAATTTGTAATCAACTTTTTTTAATATAATACATTCAACAAGTACATATTTTTGTAGGACGAATTAATTAATATTTACTGTGACGATTTGCATACATTTGTTACGTGTACAGACCAAAATATCCAATCGGCCGCAATCTCAACATTAGGTACACTAATCAAATATGAAAGACTTTCAAAAGTAAGTTAATGTTATATATTTTGTCATTTCTTTCAACTATTTGGAGTTGACCGTTTTTGCCCTTACCCTCAACTTAATCCAATCCTTACATCTTCGTATCCATCTGTTACTCTCGTTGGTTTTGTATTTTTTCTCATTAAAACATGCCTTAACAATCTAAATTTATTCTCAAATTTATCAACTATTGGAACCACTTCTGCACTATCTCATACCTGCTTATTTCTTATTTTATCTTTTCTAGTCATTCTATTCAGCCGTCTTAATATTATCCATCTCCATTATACTCATTGTATATTATATACTTCTCAGCTTTCTGATCTATACATCATTGAATGTTTCACCAATATCTTATAACATTTACCTTTTAACCTAATTGTAATCCTCTTATCGCACGAAATACCTAAACACCTCTCCATTTCATCCATCCACTTTTAATTCTGTATTTCATATTTTCTTCGAAGCCTCCATGTTTCTGAAACATGTCAATGTTATATCCTAATCCGTTAACAATAAATATAATTGATTTACAAATATTCTTTTAGAATCCAATGTATATTAAAAATACTATAGATAGTTTGCTTTATGTATCGTCGGCAAATAAAGTAAATTCAGTTCAAGAAAAATTAGCTTGGTCGTTAAACTGCTTATCTGAAATATTGGTGGAAAATTGGTTAGTATCCAGTATATACGTAATTTTTTCTTTTTTACTGTAAATTCTAAAATTACAAAATTAAAGTGAAAAAATGCGTCGGTCCACTGTTAGATTCGACATATGTGTAATACAATAGTATTATTATTCATATTAGACTAATTTAACCAGTAAAGTGTAAATTTACCTATAATTATGTAGGATAAATATAGACACGTGATTTCGAAAAAATTGTAACCTATTAAGTATGTTAACTGTTGTTTCTTTTATAACATTGTTGTGGTTTTGTTTATTTTAGGGATTTATATGAAATAGAAGACGATAAATTATTATGTTTGGTCAAAGTTGCACTTTCTACGCTCAATCGTAAACCGGTATTAAAACAAGTCCAGTTAACTGACACTAATTGATACACTTAAACAAATATTATGTATCGAAAATCAAAATGTTCACATTTGCAACATCTATTGATGATACATAATTTTGACGTTTTAGTGTCGAGCATATGGTACGAGGGCGTTGGGTCTTTTGCTATCATTGATCGACCGCACCAATGTAACAGAACAACAGTTTGGCCCATTGTTTCAAGAATGTGTAGAGATTCTAATTAATATTGCCAACGGAAACGATAGTATGAAAGTTAGTGGACAAAAATGTTTATGCAACAATCTGCTGCAGTGTTATCAGTCGACGTTAATTCATTAATGGCGTTATTCTATTTTAGAATCGATGGAATAGTTGCAATTCTCTAGGCATTCTTTACCAAACAAATTTTATTCGAAAGTTACCGACAACTTTAAAAGTAAATATTTATATTTATGTGCGCAGTTTTATAAAAATATACAACATTATGTCAAATATTGCCGAATTTAAAAAAAAAACCTCCCTGGTTCAATTTTCAGAATGACGTGTTTAATACGTTGTCCATGTTACTCATAAACTGTTGCAACTTCAAAGTCAGACACGTGGCTTGTGTGTCGTTAATGTTCAATCAACGGGATCTTTACGGTAATAATTACATAAAAATGTGGCATAGGTTATTCGACGCTTTTGAAAATTCTCAAAATTTACCCCATGCCTGTGAATACAAACATCAACAAAAGCTTACAAATCAGGTTGGTGCGCTATCAATATTGGGGGAGTGGGGGATGGTGTTTAATAATACTTCAAACGTCGTAACGATTCATTTTTTGGTTTCGCAGCTGTGCGCGTTATTTTGTAATTTGTGCGGCCTATTAGAGCCGGCCGATGTTGGTAATCTGACGTACTTGTTTGATTCTCGGCTGCACATGGTCCAAAATGAGATGGAGAAATTTTGCAATTTCATCGACGTTCCAAATTATCGCGAAACTTTGGCGACAACGCATAGCCATTTGCGCAATACGTTGAAGACCAAATCACTGTCGTCCAAACAAGTCGAGATCGTGAATAGCTTACTGAATATATTTGACCACTGTTGAATAACAATTGTCCACCGTTGTCGCTATTGTATGGTGTATAGATATATAGTGATTTAAATTTATAGTTTTTTTTTTGTACGCCTATATTTGTTTGTATATTTCGTTTTTGAACTTTCAAAATAAAACTTATATTTTTTCAATTATTTTCCATTTGTTTTACATTGCGTATATTACATATTGTGTACATATAGACACATTTGTTGAAAAAGGAATTTCGAATAAATGCTGTTTTCGAACGGTGACAAAATAAATAGAATAATTTTCGGCCAAGTAGTTTCAAGCACTTTTCGACCTAGTTAAATCAACGTTTGTGGCGTATGTAACACGCCTAAACGATAATTACACAGCGAGTGTATGGTGGTCTAATCAAATTTGACGGAAAATCTGATGCACAACCGTGATATCAGATTTGTAAGATAAACGAAATAAACGAACGCAATTTAGCCAGGTGTACCTTAAATCAACGAGATATCAACGGTTGTTAACACATGACGTGTTGAAGGTAAGACGATGGTGGACACTCCGAATTTATTCATTTGGGCCGATTGGATTTAGTATACAACCAAAACACATACACACACACTATCCCGAGGTCGACAAAAATGTTCATAAAACATTACGTAGATAGGCGTATTCGTACATATCATAGGTCAAAAACTGATTTGAGGTATCGAAATCGGTGTAACACAATTATATTGCGGTGATTGACTATTGCCTTCAGCAGCACGCAACTTCTCATAACTATAGTTTTCGGTCAATTTTTGTATAGGAATAATAAAAACCAATTTTATTTATACAAAAAATTGTTTATTCGTTAAAAATGGGAAACGTACAAAACACAAAAACAAAATCACTTTAATAATCACACAAAAATCACTATACCAGACTTAAAATAATTATTAACAAAAGTAACATCTAGTCACGCGTTAAGTGTAATAACAATTAAAGCTCACAAACAAAATATATCGATAGTCGTGAAATAAATACAAATATTTCGAACGAATATACTTTGAAAATAAAATTGACAACTTTACGCAAATAAAATGTATTTTACCCTGAAATATTTTGATATTGTATACAACTGTATATATTCTTGAGTGTTTTTGTTTGGTTTTCTTTAATTTAATCACAATTGTTAATTTTTTCTGTTTAGCGCAGTTTTTTTTCAATTTACTTTTAATGATATTTGGAACACTTTATTATGTTTAAGATGTCAATTGTTTAATTTAAAATTAATTAAACTAACTTAAATACACTAAATTTAGTATTTATTTTATATTCAGATATATTACCTTTAACGGTGTAGTTTAAATGTAGCATATTTACTATATTAAACATATTTATATTGGTATATTATAAGAATTATTTTTGTCTGGTAAAATAAAAGTTAGGTAACAAAATAATAATAATGACTCGCACAAACATATAAGTATTGCGTAATATTAAGAAAAAAAAACAATAACAAAATGAATATTAACAAAAAACAAATTATAATGTATAAAAAAAGAGATACAAAATAAACAGAATTTGTTATCATCACTGATGAACAATTTGAAGTTAAATACAATAATATTTATTTTTGAAATAAGTTAAAAATTATTTTATTAAAAATATATATTTACGATTATTTTCTATTCAATGTTCGTTAATTTTGCTATTAAGTATGTCTAGTCTTTTAATTCACAACGTTGATATGATTGCATATTATTTAAAACGCATCTAATCTTATACCACTGTTGATCTAAGTGATTAAATTATTATTTACGAACAATAATTACTTCGTAAACGTTAATATTTTAGATTATTACATTACTAATATGAATTATTGATATATTTTATAATAATGTTTAATGCATAATGAATATAAAGTAAAACGAGTTATATATTAATAATAAGAGAATGAATAGCTAATGTATGTCATACAACCTTAATCACACAATAAAACCAATACATATCCTTGTGCATAAGAATAAAAAACAAACGCATGGCAGCATGGAAATGAAGCGTGCAGTCTTATAATTAAGGCAATAACAACCTTGATTTGTCAAGTAAAAATGACTAGTAATTTTTCGTTAGTCAAATTTAAAGAAAAAAGATAAATAAAAATTTGTCTTAAGGAAGTAATTGAGATTTTAAATATTTACAACGTTCATAAAACAAACGTTCCTGAATTTTTTAAAAATCCTAGACAAATAAATCACTTAATATGTAATAGGTTTTGGAACTTTATATAAAATCCTAGAGATCCGATTTTAAAATTCAGTATTAGTACGTTATATTTGATATACTTGAAAATAATTTGGTCAGGCCGCATAATGTATTAATATGAAATAATCTAAGTATGATGTAGTTTTCATATTGTAATTAGTAATAATTAATGTTATTAACCATTCAATTTCATTATTAAATTAGATATAGCATAAGTCTGACACAAAATAAATTAATTTTATGAAACATAATAATTAAATAATCTTTACTTGTATATACAGTAAAATTTATCTAAAAAATAATTTGGTGTTTATATACTTATTTTATTAAGACTTTTCATACGAGATTCAATTTTTGTTATATTTGTCTTAATTTAATGTAAAATAAGATGCCTAACTTGAAGAAAATAATAAGCGCGATTAAAGAAATTTAATAGATACCTAATTAGCACGAAATATTAAAGTGAAATTAATTAACCCTGTGAATAATATAATATATACGTATTTATGAAATAAATATCAAGTTATGTTTGATCTAATAAAATAAAATAAATCCGCGTTCATATACATTTTTTGGTAAATCCTTTGTAATTTTATATGTATAAGCACCCTAAACTTTGAAGCACCTTTTTAAATATACTATTTGATTAATATCGCCTAATTTCAAAACTTATAATATAAAAGGTTATCAAATAAACTCCAAATAGACTACTAGATATAATGTAGCATACTAATAGCCCATCCTTTTTTATGTATAAGACTGGGCAAAAATTTAAAAAAAAGTTAACCGCGATATCAGTTTGAATTAGTTATTTTAAAACAAAATTCTGATAATATTCATTAAAAAATTTGAGAACCCTTCAATTTTTGTATTATATAAATATATAACATAAAAAGATAATCTTTACTTAAAATAAATATGCGGATAGTTGAATTTCATTCATGTCTGACTCAAAAATTAGTGTCAGTATATTCAAATCTTTGCTATGTTTCACTGTAGCCAGGATTTATAGTAATATTTGGTATTAACTCGATTCGTTCTACATCTTCACTGTCTTCCAAGCCTAAAAATTTAATCAATTGTTACATAATTATTATTTATTTCGCCAATTATTTATATATATATATATATACATATAACTAATGTTAAATTATATATTATGCAGGTACAAATTACACATTTATCATAATTAAATCTTGAAATGTGTGCATTATATAAGAAACCCATGGTGGATAACAAAAGTTAATTTTTAAAACAAGTCTGAAAGAAACCCTATAACCTAATCTAGTCTAAATCTATAATTATTTTATAACAAAATGAATTGCATACATATTTTGTGTTAGAGATTAATCAACATTTTAGTAAGGGAATTTTAGAATACATTATTTATTACATTATTCTATTTTATATTTATATAATTTAATTACCAAGATATATAGAAAAGAAAAATTAATAAAATAAAATATTAATTAAATTTATATATTAAATAATTTTGATTAACAATTATCAAATTTTAATTCTGAAATATGTTTTTAGTAAATATAAATAATTAGATCAGTAAAACTGACAAATATTAGTTAACTATAATTTTTTCTTTTAGTTATGAATATATTTATTGCAAGTATTTACTTTTATGCAATCTTGGTTCTTTAATAAATAAGCAACACAATGCTATTCCAAATATAGTAAAAGTACTCATGATAACTATTACTGCAAAGGTCCATGCTCTAGTATCAAATGCATTAATTCCTTCCAAAAGGTGTTTTTCCAACTCTAAATGTACATAATATTATATAATTAATACTTTAATCTTTAATGCATAGAAAATTAAAAATAACAATGATTTACCAGTTTCAGTCATATGACTTAATGTTTTTGTTATTAATTCAGTTTTTACACCACTGCCTACTTCATTGTTTGCCCAAATTTCAATTTTATAAACTGTATTTGGATGCAGTGAATAAATCTCTTTCTCGACCTAGAAATAACAAACTAATTACTGTTTCGTAGTAACATATAAAAATAGATAAATAATATAAAAAAAAATTATATTCCTGTAATATTTCTGTAAACAATTGTTTTTACCTTAGATGGATCTACTTGTAAAACACTCCATTCAGTGTTTGAAATTTTAACATTTTTGTACCGTATTGTTATATTCGTAATAGGAGACCCACTATCATTTTCTGTTTCTTTCCATGTAATACGCATTAGGACAGTATAAGGTATAACACGTACATCAATCATGGATCCAGGAACATCTGAAATAATTTTTAAATTGTTTAATTAAAATTATAAAAAAAAATATATTTTACTTACTTCTTGGTTTAAGTTCAAATTTGGTTAATGGCGCATATCTAACAGAGCTACTAGTAGCTGCAAGATCACAAATATAAATGCCAGCATCTGCAGCATCAAACGATGAGATAAATAAATCTCCATTATTCATAACTTTAGCTCGACCAGGTAATTCTTTATGATTCATTTGCCAGAACACGTTGGAATTTTTCGTATTATTGTTACCACATATTAATGTGACATTTTCGCCGATTTTTGGAAACATTTTTACGTAATTATTATTTATCCCATTTATATCTAAAAACAAAATATGTAAGCATATTATGTGGTAAAAATTGTACATACTAACGAATATTTAATGTTTTCAATAATCAACAATATATACATTTAAATAAAAAATAAATAGAAATCATAAAATAATAATATATATTTCAATTAGTTTTGGCAAAAAAGCAGTCATCGGGTGAGTAATAATAATACTCTGTTCTTTTATTTGGATATAAGCACATCGTATATATATTTGTTTAAGGTTTTTGAATAATTCAATCAATTGATGTCCCTTCAATATCACTTATAGACAAAAAATCACCAAGTTTTATTTATAGTCAAATTTATAGTGGTTTTTATTTAAAACTGTCATTTGTAATGAACACAAAAATACCCAGTACAAGAAACTTACCATTAAGTCGATTTAGTCCCATAGTCTTATTGACCCAATTTCACTCGATTATAGTTATTTTTATTATTATATTTATATTATTACTAACGACGTTAAATTTACGTTGTTATTAAAAACTGTATACATATTCTACTCGACGTGTAATTAAAAAAAAATCAACCGTTCGTATTAATAATTTGATAGCGAAAACACGACGACCGTAAAAAATGTTTACTTTGTTCGAGCACAAAAATACGAGCTATGGAGGTATTGAAAACGTGAATACGATACTTACGAGGGATTGGAAAGAGACACACTACGGAGACGCAAAACCAAACATATCCATTAGGCTGGTAACGTAGCATGTTTAAACGCGCATTTCGATACTTAACAGGATTAAATTCCGTGTTCGGACGCGGACTTAACGGGTATAACGGGAACACGATTGCAAGCCATTTGACCCGTTGACCGGAATCGCCGGAGTTCTATCGACCATTGAAACGGTAATAGTAAACGACGGTCGAACGAAAGGCGGGCGCGTACTTTTTAATTCTTCGTGATACGCAATTGAAATGCGTGCACGATAGAATACGACACGCACAGCGCCATGAATACAAATCACGGTTGTTGTTTACGAGATTCGTGACACGAAATCGCGGACGCTATCGATAAAAAGAATTAACGCGCGACCTGTACGGAAAACGAACGACACGCTCGGGAGTTTTCGGAGAGTATCTGATACTGCGGCAACGCGAATAATCAAACGCTATCGATCGATCTTAATTTTATCGCCCCATTTTTCATTACCGACTAATCACCACAAATCTCGAAAATGTCCAACTACGTTATACGAGAATGTCTTTTTCGTCCATTTTGGACGATGATACATTACCGGACGTAAACCGTACCTGATTGTTATTTTTAATTAGAGAATTAAAATTACCGTACCGTATTACAGTCAAACCTCGGTATCGCGACAATAACCAATAGATAACCGCGGATGATTCGTCATTAACACCTTTGCGTTGACTATTTTTAAATTATCGTTCGTAAGAAAGTCGCCAAATTCGCAAGTATGATAAAAACAAAAATATAGACTACACATACGTACACGCCGTAGTTTATTTTCAAATTTTTTCCAGAGGAAGGTTTCGAATTTTCGAAAAATGTAATTGAATTCGTTGGATATGTAATAAGAAAAAGCGATTCAGGATGACAACTAATAATTTTATAATTATTACATACCAATTACGACTTAATAATTGAGTATTGTTCAAATTTAAAAATATAGAATTATATCAATTATATAGTTTATAAATATTAATAATAAATCGATAACGAATTAAATTATTTTAAAAGCATTGTGAAAAGTATTACTCATAATTATTCAGTTAGTAAATTATCGAATCCGCGATTATAAAAGGACTATAACAAAGATGATACGTAAAAACCGTCATTATAGTTATCTTTCTGTTATAACAAAATATAATATATATATAAACGTAATATAATTTGTTCTATATACCAACGTACCAAAGTCGCGGTGTATGTGACGAGCTCGATTTTTCAATATTTTTCGTACTGGAATCTTGTGAACATAGATATTATATTATTTATATTTGACCGTATATACAAATAAGTAAACTATTTTTCTGATTCTGTTGAGGGGAGGGGGTCGAGACCCGAGAATTCTTCGAAAGTACACCACTGCGTACATTGATGTCATTACGCTAAATGACTGGGATACAAAAATGTAACGGCGTTGAGAGAAAACCGTGATCGAATCGGTTCAGCGCGATTGATCACTAACGTGGACACGTAGCCAGGATTACACTATAGGAATGGCTGCCTGACCAAAATGTGGAACAGTTAGAGACTCTTCACCTCAATTAACAAATATTCTGGGCCGATGCACAAATTACGTACATTGATTAGACGATTATATTATGAAAACTTTTTTGAAATTTTGGACTCAGTGTTATGACCAGTATTTTTACTGTAATACTACAATATCGTCATACGTTTTAGATCTTAACGGAAATTCAACTTAAACTATCAAAGACGTGAGTACTTTAACATAGCGACCCACCAATTATAACCGCATGCCTGTGCTGACGTCCAACGTTTTATATATCAGTGGCAGTCACGATTCATCAGAAAAATGAAAGTTTTGTTTGTCACGTAAAATATTATGTGTCGACTGATCTATGGCAACTGTATACATCTTCAAGAGAAATGAAAATTGTAGAAATACTTTTAAGAGCCTTTCCATAGTTTCGATTATATTCGTCAATGTGTATCTGTAACTACAACTAACACTGCCATTATCAGTTATAATTATTTTACCGAAATACCTAAATCTATTATCATAGGATTTAATCAATTTTGTTTGTTGCTCATCCACTTTAACAGTTACATGAAATAATTACACAAACACCATACAAATGTCTTGTCTGCAAGAACAGAATTATTGTACATATTTAAAAATGACAATGTTCGAAGCAGTATTGTTTTCGAAAATGTTTTACAATATATTTAAATACATACAAAAGCATGTATAGGACATAATGTATATGTATTTTTAAAAGTAGAAAATAATCGATAAAATTAATTTTTATAATCAGCAAATAATTTATTTCAATTTTATATTTCTAAAATAATTAATAAAAATAACGACCCGAAATAATAACTAACATTATATATAAATATATATATGTGTGTGTGTATATAAATTATAAATGACAAATCAAAAAACCTAATTTGTGTACAAATTATTATTTATTAAATACATGAAACACTAATTATAAAAAAATAATGTATACAAAATAAGGTACAATAAATAAGCATATATATAATTAAATTAAATTTAACAATTTAAATTACATTGTAAACAAAATGTCATTTATACTTGTACAATGATATATATATATATATATCCAATATCAACTTAATGAAGATCTTGATTCACTTGATTACCAATATTAACTTGGAGTTCCTCGTGATGTCTTTCTTTCTTTAAAATTTCAATTTTCATTTCATCAGAATCATCGATAGATTTTGTTATTTTCAGATTATACGTATTGGCCTAAGAATAACAATATAAATAACAAAAACAAATTACTATATGCTCACCAATAATCTATTACCATCATTAAAGTAGACAAAAAATATCGAGCAACTTCTTCTTGTTCCAGTCCTCCAACTAAGTCTTTAAATGATTTCTGCTCGCCTAATGTTTCAAAACAGTCCAACACTTGGGTTCCATATTGATGTATATCAAATTCGATTCTTTTCTCTTCTTCTTTTAAAATTGGTCGAAGATTATCATGCCAAGATTGGACTCGTTTACGCATTTCCAACTGTTCGTTCATCTAAAAGTATAAATATATATATATGTACTTAGCGTGTAAGCTATCAATTGATCGATTCTAACAATGTCCAACTGATTTTGTTCATGTTTCTTCATATCCATAGCGTTTTTCTGATATGTTTCAAAGTTATTTCTGTTGCCTTCATTATCGTCTAAAGGTTCTTGTTCTTCGACATTATAATTAATATCATCATCAGAAATTGGACTGTCAAATCCTATAAAACCAGGTACTTCTAAATATCAAAATCAAAATGCTTTGTTTTAACAATTACTTCACAATTAACAAAGATATTATTAAAAACATACCACCAGTTTTTAATTTTTCATCCATTTCTTCATCATAACCTAGAATAAATCTATTATTGTTATATTTAATCGCATTTAAAGTAACGATTATATTATGTTACATAATATTCTTTTTTATTTTCTCTCCAAATCATATGGGATTATGGACTTTAAATAATTAAACCTTTAAACTTTATTCACTAATTTATCAAACATTCTCATCATCTATCTATCTTTCCCTAATAGTTTCTTCTTGCTCTTACACCAAAATCTGCTATTAATCCTTTATGCTCAAATGTTGTTTCTTACTTTTCAAGCATATTGTTAATATCCTCCTAATTTTAATTCACAAATACAATAGTATCTGCAAACAACATAAACTATGGCACCTTATTCTCAATATTACTTATAATTGCATATATTTTAACCCTATTGAATCAACATACATAAAAAATCTCAGTTATTTATATCTTCAATTACATTTACATACGCCTTTGGTAAATCTTTTTTTCTTAGTGTCCAACTTAATATTTCTAGAAATTCTGTTATATATCTTTTTTAAATCTACGAAATATTTCTTTATTAATTACCTTATGTAACATAATATTAATAATTATATTAACAGAAACTTACATTGAAATAGTTGTTTTTCTTTATCTAAAAATAATTTCTAATAATAAGTAATAATATTTAACTTTCAATAAAAGATTTGGTCAAATAAACATTTACCTTTACATTTCATTCTCATTTTTGAAATTTCTAATCTCTGAACTTCTTGAGCTTTATGAATAAGTTCTCTAAAAACAGGATCAACAGACATGCCCGATTTCAATCTTAATAATTGACAACCTAATTCTCCAATTGTATATGCCGGTAACCATATTGTATTATTATCCTAAATAGTTAAAATAAAAAATTGTTACAAGAAACAATATAGCAAAGATCTTTTGTACTCAAACTTGTGAAAAATGTTTTTATTATTATATTCCTGTAATGTATCATATGTGGAGTGTTTCTGATTATATTGTTTAAATATACAAATTAGGCATAATTAAATAAATATAATATAATTATAATATATAACATATATATTAATATTAAATTAATAATATAATAAAAATAAATAAGCAACATTTCTCTCATCTATATGGCGTGTATATATTAAAATAATGTAAATAGAAATATACAGCTATAAAACAATTTAAAATAATAATCGTCCAAAGAAAATATCTATTTATCTAGTTCTTAACGTATTATGTATTTGTTTATAAATAATGTTTAAAAACAAATTGAACAAAAATAAAAATTATATATAAATTGGCATAATAAACTGAATTTTATACTAACTTCTTTTTTATGAATTTTTTGCTTAACAATAGGAATATCCACATAAATATTATCTTTAGGACTTGTAACAGTAGCCCAGGCGTCATCGTCAATTGTTGGAGGTATTTTACTAACATTTAATATATTTTCTGGACTATAACATAAATTAAAATATTGTAAATGTGAACAGTTTTACTTTAAGTTAATTTTATTTATTTACTTTGGTGTCATTGCATTGGCAACACAAACTTCATCAGTAACAGTCTGATCAAAAATGACTGGATCTGGAGTACTTGGAAGTATGTCATCAGAATTTATTTCATCAACATCCATTAAATTTGTTGGTAACTAAATCATAACGAGCGTTAAATTATACAATTTTATTTAAAAAGCAGTATATAAAAATTATAATATACAGGATCAGTGCTTTTTTGATAGTTGAGAGGAGTACTATTTTCATCTTCAATAGTAGTACAATCAAATTCTTCATTTACAGCCAAATCACGATTTAAAGGATAATTCAACCTATAAAAAGGTATAAATAAATTTTGTAATTTTATTAATCTTATCAAATATTTTCTATTATATCCTTACATGAAATCATATTTTTTGCCAATATTTTCTCCATTCCCAACGCAAATATAGGGTAATATTTTATTATACTTATTATCTACTTTAATATTAGCGTTGAGAACAATTTTCGGCAAAGGTTGTTTTTTACCCAAATTTATTGTCTTGCAGTCATAATTTTTCACTTGATAAAAAATATAGATGTATAAATAATTGACATTTATCGAGAAATAAGTTCAAAAATGCAATAGCTACTTACAGGTGCTGAAAATTTGATTATTAATTGGTTCAAAAGAAGAATAAAAATCCACTCTTTTCTCTTTCCTTTTTTTCTTTTTACCATTTTCATCATTCTCTCCATCAACATTGTCTTTTGTATTTATTCGACTAACATAAATAATACTTTGATTAATTATGAAGTAAATAATAAGAGTAAAAATAATGATTAAGAACCAACTTAGTTGTACATTTAGGGAAGAATAACTAAAAAAATGTTGAATATTTTATTTAATTTAAGAAATTCAAAGATTAATTCCATATTTTAGTTCATTATCAAATAAAATGCAGAAGTTGAATTAAAAACAAATAAATGTAAATAAGAGTAAAGTTTGTAATGGTGTTGAGAACGTAAGAAAATGAAGTAAGAAGTTTAGGTCCTAGAACCGAATAAAAAAAAGTTTGTACAAAAGAGAACCTTATAATGCATTTCAAAAATGAAATATAAACTCACTAGGCTCGAAATTTTCCAATAAGTTTCGTCATAATTTCAATATATTGATCAACTCTCTTCTGGTAAATAAATATAACATTTTGAATCATCAATGCAGCTTCAACAAATACCGAAGAATCATTATCAGATAATCTCAAGTGAATTAAATATGAATCTAATTCCTGTAACATAAATTACATTTTAAAAAAAGGACATTTTTAATTTGTTTTATTTAAATATAAATTACCTTAAGTAGGTCATATTGAAGAGGTTCATAATGGTTTCTTTTGGAAATTAATTCAATTGGTCGTAATAAGTTTTTAAAAGCTTCATCAAAATCTTTATCATCTTGATATGTGCGTACACCTATTTTAAAACATTATATTATGTTTATGTTAATTAAGTACAAAATGTTATTGAACGCTAATTATATATTTTATATAGATACCTAAAGTTTCCGATATTAAAGGTCCGTTTGAGTTATTTGTGTTTAAAGACTTCTTTGAGTGTATCTTATGGTCATTTGAAGAGTCAGCCATATTTATAAACAAATATAGGTATACAAAAAATAATTCTGAAAATTAAAATTACTTTGTGTGTATATATATAAATATTCTTATGAAAAATAATTTAATTTTAAAATTTAATAGTAACCTCCAAATATTTAAATTTTATAGGTAACATACAAAACCCTTTTTCTAATCATAAAAAATCAAAACATATAAATAAACTAAAACTAACCGATATATTTTAGATAATTAATAATTTAGTTACTATTATTATTGTACATAAAATGAAGGAAAAAGATGGAGGTGGTTTGGACATAAGAGTTGAGTAAGTGTTATAATGGAAATGAATGTGGAAGAAAAGAAGAGGAACAATGAATAGAAGGTGGATATGTGAAATATAGTGACATGAGGATAGCTGGTATGAGTGAATGAGGTGGGAAATTGAGTGTTATGAAGGTGTAGGATTAGAATAGCAAATCCGATATAGCTGAGGGTGTAAGACAAAATAGAAAAATTACTATTAGAAAAGAGATATTTGATTAGAAAAAAAAAATATATATATATATAACTGGTACAATATGAAATAAACTAAACATTATGGTAAAACTACTCACTGTTTTTAAATTAATTTTAAGATTGAAGTTTTCTTTTGCAATATTTAATAAGTGTACATTATACAAAACATATTAGATTTTGTACCAAAATTGTCCAATTACGTATTTATATTTTCTTAAATATAATAAATGAACACAAATGATGTCTTAGTATTTATAATTATGTATATAAGTTATACACCATAGTAATTAATTATACGAATAAAATACTCGTAGCAATTCAAAATAAAACTCAATTTATATGTATGAAGTATCACTTTTAATAAAACCACTTTTAAAAATAATTATTTACATTAGTGAAATATTGAAATAAATATAGAATAATAATTATATACTATATCATTTATCATAGTTTACTATTAAAAAAAATTATTCATTTTTGCATATGTGTCAACATTTCTTTCTCAATGGATTTTTTAAATCCACAAAGAATAATAAAATACTAAATCCCGCTTACATTACGTCATTTTTATATCAATATATTATAAATTTATAATATAACTTCGTGTTTAATGTTATGCGTACTTTTTTAAATGGATTTGTTTAAATCTTAGAGTGACACTTACAATGGTATTATTAAAATTTTACTTTTCAAATTGTTATTAACAATACAATTTTAAACGATTGTTTCGCACGAAGCTTGTTAATTTATTATTATTACTTAACAGAATACATCAATATAAGTGATCCACCGCACTATTTGGAAATATTTGTTATGGAAAACTTGTAATTTACATTTACTGCTTTATCATGTTATGATTAAATGCATAGGCGCCTTGAGTTGCACGGTATTGGTGATATATAATTATTTGTACATACCGCATACTTTAGTATGATGATTGAGAGTAAACAAACACGCCTTTAAGTCATTTAAAATTTAAATCAAAACCAATATATTTTGAAATACGCGATAATATATAACATAACATAATATAAGCTCCATTAAATCTATTTATTTAGTACACAATGAGGGTTCAATTAAATCACCAATGACATTTTAGCCGTACAGCAATCTCCTCTAAAATTGACAGATGACTTGCATATAGTTTTAGATTCCTATCTAAATCTACCCATTTAACTCCAACTGCATCATCTCCTGCATGAAGTTCTAACATTCCAACATGAACACCTTCATTGTCATGAAAAAGGGTTGCAATAGTCTCCATCCAAGCATTATCTGTGTTTCTAGGATCATCGACGTATCCACGAAAAATTTCTATACCTTCCTTAAATACTTCTTCTATATCTTTTTCCATTTTTGTAGCACCTTCAACAGATTTATCGAGCAAGTTCATTGCTTCTTCCATGAATTCTCTCTTCAGAGTAGTTGAAACTACTTCTCCACAATCAACCATACCACCAGGTAATGCCCATTCACCAGAATCTTTTCTTTGAATGGCGACAAACTGAAGAATTTGTTTTTTACTATTTTCATTAAATACATGTTCATTTTCGGTTTTTTTCCAACGAGTAACAATTGGATCAGCAGCGTGATTTGGGCCCCATCGTCCTAGAACTCCCCGACCAATTAGACCAGTTCGACCACCAGGGTTTAGAGGATAACCATTTTTTATTTCGTACTTTCCCGTTAAACTAATTCTATTAACATGGCCATCAATTGAATTCCAACTGGGTTGGAATTCAAATACACCTATATCTAGATCAGCCCATGGTTGACCAATAACAAATTTTGATGTAAACATTGTTGGATTATATGTGAGATATGTTGAATTCCAATCAATTTTATCATCTGGTACCGGAAATCGAACAATTTTTCCATCTGTCCTAGGATAAACACTGTTTCTACACTTAACGTGAAACATGACTTTGTTGAATATTCGCACACAATTCTAGTAACAATAAAAATAAATAACTCAAATTGGAATTTTAATCGAGTTCATGAAAATTCTATAATGTATTTTAACAAGAATATATATATATATATACATATTGGTTTGTGGTAGGGATGACATCATACAAATTTAAAATCCAAGTTTATCAATTATATGTATTTTATTAATAAATTAAGACGAATATGGGAATTAATAACTATAATAAACAAAATTCTTTTAACATAAAAACAAATGTTAATTATAAATACTTTATTTTCACTATCATACTTTACTAGGGTCTTACTCATACAGTAATGATAACATAAACATAAAAAAGTAGGGAATAATATAAACTAATTTAAATATAATTCTTATTCGGCAAATAAACTTGCTTATTAGTTACGATAGATATTATAATTAACTTAATCCAATTGATAAAAAAATGTTATTAAAAGTAGGTCATTTAATTACCCGTATATTATATTTAATACATAATATCTTAACCTTAAGACCTATTTAATAACTTTATCATTTATTGTAACTACATAATAAACCAGTGATTAACTCCATACAACATCGAGATTTTATTTTCATGTCAAGTAATTAATTTTGATTGACGCTATATCAGTAATATTGATATCTATTGAATGCGTATAACTATAAAATATTCAAATCAAACAGAGAAAATAATTTTAATTTTATAATAAATATAAACTTAAATTAGGCGGTCTTCTAGATATCATAAAAATGGCAATAGAGTTGAAAATTAGTAATAAAATTATTTCAATCAACTTAATATGGTTACGAGACAATTGCAGGTAAATATTAAGTATTATTATAAATTAGGAAATTATGATTAATATTTTAATAAAAATGTATCACTTATTTTATTTAGGTGTTTAGAATGTTATGATCATGATAATAGATGCAGAAAATCGACAATTCAACAATTTCTTGAAATAATTGATATAAAAATTCAAAATTATACATATAAAGATAATAATTTATGCGTTGAGTGTTAGACTTATATTTATAAATTATTTTTCAAATATCTGGTTAACATATATATATATATATACATACACATATTTTTGTTACTGTAGGGTCTGACGGTCATAAGTCTATATATGACATTGAATGGGTTATTAATACGTGGTCAAGAAATAAAAAAAAAATTGAACCGTACCATTGTTTCGGTGGAGAGCTTGATAAACTGCCTGCAAAAATATCCTATAATGATTTAACTTTAATAGAAGGTCAAAAACAATTGGTCAAATCCATCTTAAAGTATGGTATAGGAATTGTAACGAATGCAAGTAACATATTGGGTATAATAATTTAACGATAATTATTCGCGTTATTGCAATTTGAATCAAACCTAAAGGATTAAATAAATTAACGATACTATTTAAGCCACCTACACTAAAATGTAAATTATTGTTTGGAAAATAATTGATAAGTTTTGTATTCTATATAGGTAGAGCCAACCTTGGAAGCAACAGAAAAATTAGTCAGATTCATAGCACAACCCGAACAAACAATATTTGGTACAATGTGGACTGTTGGAACTAAGTCTAACGAAAATCATAAAGACCCGGCGTATTTAAATGGCCCATTAATAGTACATAATGATAACACGTACTTTTCTGAAAGCGCAGGGTAAAATCTTTCATAAATGGCGCAAAAATTTAAATTACAAAAAAAAATAAATAAATATATATATATAGTTTTTATATTATAGTCTGCAAGTATTTCATATGCTAGAAAGGGATATTAATGGTGAAGGAGGTTTAAGTACAATCATAGACGGCTTTAAAGTAGCAGAAATACTAAAACGAGAAAATCCGCAACATTTCAATAACCTTACTGAAATTGAAATAGAATCTGAATACATAGAACCTAATCAACACTGTAAGTGGATTGGACCAGTTATAAAAATTGATCGCAATACGAACGCTGTGTACCAAATAAGGTAAGTAAATAATTAATTTGTGTACAAATGTTTAAGATACCCAAGTGTTTAATAAACATAATACGAATGTATTGACAATTTTAGATTTAATATATACGATCGTAGTCCGTTACCGCCATCGCATCGTATCAACGAGTTTTATGAAAGTTACGCGCATTTCGTGAAAATACTAAAGAGAGAAGAGATGTACTGGACACATTGTCTGCAGCCAGGGACTGTGGTGTTTTACAATAATTGGAGAATACTACACGGTAGAACGTCATTTTCGGGAAAACGGTATTTCGGAGGATGTTACATATCAATGACCGAGTTCTTAAGCAAAGCGAGGGTGTTACAATTAATATCTTGATTCGTGTAACAATCAAATAAAATACAATACGCAATAGAGTCAAATTATTTTGGAAACGCTTACACCACCCGTAAACAAATCAAACGAAACGTACTTACGGTAATTTTACTGGTTTTCGAAAAATATGTAATTTAAAATACAACAAACGCGGGTAATTTCCAACGATACGAACTTACCAAAATCTTTTCACGTAAATAAACGACGATATCAACAACCCTAACGACTCGCCCGTTAACGAACTCGGTTAGTTTACGGGCCCATCGATCGATTATGACGGTTCGATAGTTTTTCGATTGTCCGTATCATAAATGCGCACGGCGTTCGGTTATAAGCGTTCGTTCATTTAGGCGCCGCAATTTAACGTCCAAATTCGACTATTAAAATTGTTCGTCGCGAGTCGCCCTTACTCGAATTTCAAAAACTAAGAACACTAAAAGTTTACGGGTAAACGTGAACTATCGATCGGCAATCGACGCGATTTGATATTATTCGAATATATCCCCGTCCCGCCCGTCTATCGGTAAACGCACGCCGACCATACGTGATAGCGGTGTTGCGCGTGCGCGCGACCAAAACACGGTCGGTGCAACATTTGCCGCCAATTTCGCTATCACGAAGATAATAATAATAATACAGTTTGGGGCAGGGGGGAAATCAGACCAACACGTTCACCTCTTGTTATTGATGTCGGATCTCGACGTCAATGGCGGAAGTGCACGGACGGCCCCCCTCAGCCGGTCCGTATTTTGATACGGAAGTATCTTTAAATATGTTTACTAAACAACTCCCCCCCCCTTAACAAGTCCAACCACGCGACAAGTGTATATTACGTTTTCAAAATGTTGTCGACACAAGTACACGGATTGGTGAAGTGGGCGATGTTTAACGCCGTCACACACGCCCGCCCGCGGCTATTGAAGTCCGAGTTAAAATTAAGTTGATCGTGACGACGGGATCCGCTACACGGACTTCCGCGTCGAACGATATAGTTTCTATTTGTTTTCGGCCGTTTAGTTTGCGTACTCACGCGTTGTTCAAATTCGGCGATGCGCCGCACGTATTGCCGGAACGACGAGTTTATAATTCAACATTCCTCGTGGCGCCGAACAAATTTCCAACGGAATGTCTTCAATCGTTGTCCGAGTTTTATTGGGGAATTCGTTCCACCGACCTAGTACGGTTATTGACGACAATTTTATCAAGCATTGTACGGGAAAGGGGGCTAGATTTTCTACAAAGCGACGAGCATTCAGCGCGAAAACGTGTAAAATAGTTTAATAATTATTATCGGTTTCGGAACCCGGCGGCTTAAGTGAGCACAAATCATAAAAGAGACTACAGACACTAAACAATTGTAATCGTCTCGGTCCGTACATTTTTTTCGATAAATTTTAATCAAAAATACCCGCGTAATTCGATTTTGTTTTTTCGCTGAAAATATTCGATACGTATTATTCCGTATATGGAAAATCATATTACGAAACGAAAACAAACTAATACGAACGAAATATTCGTTGTCCCGTTACGAACATTTTCAATTTTCGTAAAATCCTACGCGCTCACATTTGGTTAGTAACGTATAATTGTCGTTACGACTTACATTTTACAGAATTTTCCTTGAAATTGAACGAGAGTAATATCGTCGATTGAATTTAATCGATGGGTTGCGTCGTTTTTTTAACGGTGTAACCAATTGTGAAGTAACGCGTGCGCCGACGCGGTCAATTTTATTTACGTTCAAACAGGGACGAGAACCGGACCGTATTTTTTACCGTCGATGGAGACGGCGGCACCCTCACAAACAAACATCTAGAGGTTATGATCCGGGCTCGGATAGTCGTTTCGTTTATTGGTTTTCGATTTTATCGCCACACCGAGGTTACCATAAAAGTTCAAGGACTGACCGGAAATATTCACCAAAATGATTTAAACGACCGTCTTTTTGTGTCAATTATTTATTATTATTTTAAAGTATAGATTATATAAATGGAATACAATTATAGCAATATAGAATTCACAGCGTTTAAACGATTACGTACTTATTTTACAGTATATTTTGAATTTTAAATTTTAACTTTCATACATACGTCAATTACATAAATTCAACGGTTATTTTCTTACCCGTGGTTGTATCGCGGTTCGCCATTTTTCTTATTTCGTATATGTCCGACTACGCTTTCCCCCTCCTAAATCCTACTAGTTATTTTGTATGATCTATATTTAATTCGCGATAACGCTGTGTAACAATTACGATTAGTTAAGATAAACTGCGCAACCGGTTCTATTAACGAACGTAGAAAATCCTGGTAAATACAATTATTACTTATTTACGGTATTTTTTTTATACTTAATCGGGACTTTCAGAGGGTTTAACGGGACGACCGAAATTATGACCTAACCTAACCGGGACCAACCCTACGCTACACGAAACTTGTTATTTTGGATACGTTCGTGTACTGGCTGTAGTTTGAGGTTTTTTGCCCCCAACGTTTTTTGTCGTACCGATTTCCGTTGAAACGGGATATACTCAAAGTGGGTAATACAATAAAATTACCAACTATTAAACGAATTACCGCCATAATTTACTCGCTATTTACTATTATCGAAATTTGTACACGAATTTCGCGTTTGAATTACGTAAACAAATTTTATCATATCGTATCGACGTAATCAATACAGGGCATTGACGAACTTTGCCGTAAATTAAATTTCGACGAGTTTTATCAAATGTATTTGTCGATATTCAACGAAATTTGCGGTATTAATGAGAAATATACCCATCGTTGTAATTGTGTTTACGATTTTCTATTATAATATCGACGTAGTTCGGGCTTTTAATTTTGTAAAAGTTCGTCATTATTTTAAGCGCAATTTTCGATGGTTCCGCTATTATGTCCGCACTTTGAACGTTGAAAAATCA
>JAIPRN010000935.1:0-59453 GCA_025469175.1 Geopemphigus sp. TES_GeoC_2020 | reverse complement strand
AATATTTAGTATTAGACATAATTAATTCTGTTTCGCGGTGAATGTTTAATAAATATAGTGTATGTTAATTCAGCTATTTGTTGTTTATTTTCTTTACATAATTTTTGTTGTGGAGACGTCCATAACATTGTTTTTGTTAGAATTGAACAATAAACGTTTGTTCATTTCATTTTTTTTGTCTCTTAGAAACACAACATTGTTTATAAAATTATCTATTTCAAAATGTATGTTTTAAATCTCATCAAATCAATTTGTTATTTTTTATTCAAAAAATATTGGCATTGACCAACAATATTTTAAAATCTGTCTAGTAAATACTAAAATAGCGATTATATGCTTTAATATAAATAACCTAACTATTTCAAGTGTCAAGAAATTATATTAATTAAGGTTTCAAAAATCTTACATTTACTATGTATCAAAATTGTTTACTAGTTTATTAAAACTTTTTATAAATAAACTACTTGGTTTCACTAAATATTATTATTTTTCAATTATATTATAATAATTATATGAAGAACAAACACTTTTTACTAAAATAATATTTTATTTTAAAATCGAAATATACCGTATTAACCGAAATAAACCAATACGTAATATATATAGTGTGGAAATTTAAATTTATATAAATTTTATTTATCACAACATTATAATCACTTCAACCATTTAGATTTAAAATGAGGTTTTAAAAGTGTATTTGTATCAATTGGTACATTTTCGGTAAGTATAAAGTCTAAACAATTTATGTTCAATTCGATCGATGATGAATATTTAAGAAGTAACTTTTCAAATTTTTTTTTATTACTGTTGAAATACAGAATACAGTAAATTAAAAGAAACGTTAAAAATATTTCTGTTTAAATACCTATTAGTTGACTTTTAGGAATTCTCTTTTGAACCTATTCAGATATTTTGTTCCATCATAAAAAGAAGACTTTCGTTCAATATTTCGCAGATTTGAAAATGATCTCAATTTCTTTTTAACATAAGAATATATTTTTAAATTTAGATAATATTGCTTCATTTCATTCACCCTATAGAATGTTGAACATTCTTATATTCGGGAAGTTTTTCTCTTAAAAGCCATGGTTGTTATGTAAATACTCGCAAAGAAATCAATACGATACAAAAACTTTGTTAAAACCATGAATGTAAACATGTAAACTTGTATAAAATTTATTATTCATTAATGATTTCAACCTTTTTAAATACAAAAATCGTTTTGAGAGATAAATCGTCGAACTGGGTAATTTAAAAATGTCAATTTGTTTTTGTTTTGATAACAATTTACAAATTTGTCACGAAAATAATAACTAGGATATTAATATGAAAGGATAAATTATAACATTTTTAAAAATCAAATAACACATTTTCCTAACATACAACATTTATCATAAACGATAACAGCTATCATTAAAACGTTATTCATACACATATATTTACATTTATATGAATTGTATCACGGATAAAATTAAAAATGTATATTTTCTTCATTTTATTCAAAAAAATAATAATTAAGTGATTAATTATACAACTGAAAAGTCAATAATACTTAACTACGTAAATGTTATTATTATCAGTAGTTTTTTTGTCAGATAGATAACATTTTATTCGTATAAATTTTTTTACAAATACATCTGTATTTGACTGGAGTTTAAACTTTTAAATACGCTTTCACAATAAAATTATGATTATTATAACCAAACGCATTACTTTAATAAATATTACGTGAACAATTTTTACAAAGATCACGTAACAAATGTATATATAAATATATGTATGACTGTGTTACTATATATGTGTGATGTAATATAATATTCTAGAGTATATGAGATATATACTCGAAATTAATTATGATAGCCTGCAAAGTGATCATATATTCGGTAGCAAATGAAAAGAAAAAAGAAATTAATATCCTAATATTTTATTAAAATTTCTTTTTTTTTTAATATTATACCTTTATTAATATACAAATTTTTTTTACGTTTAGAAATAAATGTTTGTAGGTATACCCTTTTTGCGTTCCTAAGCCACTCAACAGATTTGTATGACATTAAGTATTTAGGTGATTTGACGATATAAATTGTGCTCAGTTGGTGCATTACGAACGCATTATAACAAACTTCCCTTAGAATTTGACATTAATATTAAACGCTAATAATGCAAAAACAAAAGGTGATTTTTATTTCACAAGCCTACAAAATATCACACTTACAAGATTTTCTGAGACAAGGCACTATCAAAAGTTACCAAGGATTTCTTGGTACTTCGGATCCTTTGTTCATAATGCTCGATAGTGTTTTATAATTTCTATATAATAAAATATAACTATAATCGTTTCGTTATAAGAACGTTTACAATTATTATATCGAAACAACTACAATCATTTAAATATAAACGTCATAAAAACGTTTACAATCATATACAACTATATTATAGGCAATTATAATCATTTCCACATAATAGTGTTCATAACAACAGTGACGAATAATTATTTCTTTCTATTTGTTAGTAATGTAAAAAAGTAAAGATTTTAACTAAAAATGCTTTTTGTATATATTATTGGAGCATATAATCGCTTTAAGCTTATCTGTGCAATAGATAATATTGTATTAACTCAAAAAACAATAAAGTAAAAAAAAAAAACAAAAGTATAATAAAAGAATAGGAAAAAGTAGGTAAGGGAATATAAAATTAGTGACATGAGCAAGTAAAATATAGACTATTTTGTAAACTAATTACTGCGCAGATAATAGTCTACGAGATAAACAAGTTGATTTACCGGGATACAGTCTAGTTAATTATATTACACTATTATTGAATGCAAAATGGTTGTAATTGAAATAACTCATAAAGAAAAAAAAAGGAAAATGGTAAATACTGATACCTGATGTGTAGGTGTAAGAGTGGAGGTATGTTTAGGATTGTTGTTATTAATTACCAAATCACTTACCCATCCAGTCTTGTCGAATCGAATGAATTAAAAAAGAAATACTTGTAAAGTTAACTAATAAAAGGTTGGAATGGCGAGTTCGCTTATGCAAAATGAGTTGAGACGCAGAAATCTTAACGAAGGAAATAGCTCTTCATCCTCGAACTACCAACTTCTGCTACCTAGTGACTCATTATTGGAGTGCGCATACACTCTGCTAAATACGAGATTTGTCTGTCTCCGTAAGGAGAAAGACGTCATCCGGTATTTTACTGACTCGTACCGAGAGCAAGTGCTCTATCGGCTGACTGTACCGACTGGTTGATGGTCTATCGACGGATAGATGGTCTAACGACTGACAGACACTAGACGGATATAATTTTTGTCTTTTATAGTAGAATTGCCAGTTAAATTATTGAGACATATCGGCTGGTTCATATTAAAAAGTCATTGAAATCAGCGTGTTTTATCTTTGCGGTCCTTTATATGTTGATTTTAATAATCGTAGTTCATTGAGTAATTTTTTTTTTTCAATATTTGTCTGTTTGCTTAATATGAGACACACATTGGTTTGAATCGTGCCCACTAGCATGATATATTTTTTATATAGTTACGTAATTCTTGCCATTTTTTTTTTATAAATGGAATGTGTTAAGTCTGTAGTTATCGTGTGATTGCGACTCAGACAATCAGCCTCTATTTTGGGCGCTATATATTATTATTATTGGTATTTTATTAAAATATGGTTGGTATTTCAAAAAGTTCAAGCGGCGTTCTAACATTTATTATAGAAAATTACATCGAAATATAACTATGCTATTAGCGATAAAAACGTAAAATTACTTTTTTTTTTGTACCAATATTTGATTTGATTTATATAAATTATTTCTATATAATTACAGCTGTCGTCATTTTCTACCAACTTACTATTAATTTAACCAAATAAGGGAGTTTCAGAAAACACTCTTAATCTATTTGCCCAGTTTGATCGAAAAACAACGTGTACTTCTTTGCACGGTCGTTATTAATACATTTTTTTTTACCTGTGATGCGCACAAAGCCTTAAGAGTGGCATACAGGGAATATCCATTCGTAAATCACATCATCTATACACCATGTTTTATACCTTTGGCAAACCATTCAATTTCTTTTAGACTACTGACTTTAAGTGTACATTATTCCTACTTAAATGTCATTGGACTCTGCCATATAATTTGGTAATATCTCCGTTTTCCCTATTATAATTTAAACGATAATAGTGATCAAACTTACAAATGGCCAGTGAATACAGCATATCTCACCGAGTGTACTATCCAGTAGCGTCATTCGAATCTCTCCGAAAATGATCGCTATTATTGATCATAGGTGATTAATTTTACAACTGCAACACGCTTTCACGTGTCTGTTTGCTTGACGGAATAATTTAAGTATTTACAGTTTCACTATGCACAGCTATCGTCCACTTGAAACCGGCAGTCGTCTTCCGTCTTACAGTGGAAATAAATGTACAAATGGTATGGTACGGACTGTATAGCCAGTGAACACCCTCGAACTTCAATTTTTTTTTTAGTATCAAAACAAAAGACCTAATCCGTTTGTACAAAAGTATATTATATAATAATAAATAGTCTGAATCAAACAATTTGCGTTATCGCTAGCTGACGGAAATGTATGGTGTACATAAAATGTATAGTAATATTCTATTAAACGGCAACAAAAATTCTGTTTTATATTTTTCGCCTATATTTTACTATAATGAATACCTGTTTTAATTTTAAACCGGCGATTCACCAATTGTCTAGAAAAATTATCGACATTTCTTCAGACGCAATATTGTGAATACATCCACTCACGGTTTAATTGTATCAAGACACGACGTCTATGATAAATATTCATAGATCGTAAACTCTCCTTTGTCTTTGTCAATCTATTTAAATGTAAATACATATTAATATATTTCATACCTTTGTAATTAATCACATTAACTATATTCTTAGATTTAAATTTGGTGAGTGTTTATGTATTCGAATATAAAATTGTTAAAATTTTCAAGTATTTTCATTATTAATTTTGGAATTCAGAAAAATGTTGGAATTTAATTTGAAAAAAATAGGATCTGTTAACAACATACTATTTTTTAATTGGTGAATTTTAGTAGTTTTTTCTTAATAAACACAAAAAATGTCTAAAATTATTGAAAAATTCAAAAAATTGAAATAATTATCAAACGTAGTGTCATCTGTTAATATCGTTTGATACCGGAAAAACAAATATCTTGTTCAATTATATTTGAAAATAAAATACACAATAAAATATTTGTATACTAAAAAAATTAAATCGTTGGTATTTTTATTCAAAAAAAAAATTAGAAATTTGCGCACTAGGATATAGTCGCCATAAGTTAAATATTTGAAAAAAATAATTACAAGGGATCATAATCTTAAAAAAATGTTTCATTTAAAATAACCCAAAGTTGGATTGATAAATAAAAATTTACGTTTTATTAAATTTCGTATTTTGAATTTTAGAAATATGCCTATACGTTTCAAAAAAATAAAACCTGTCGATATTACATATTTAAAGATAGCCTTTATTTTTAAAACAGCTATTATAGATAAATAATAAGATAATAATTGTTTCTAAACAACCATTACGTTATATTATATAAGAATATAATATAATGAATATTGAAAAAAAAATATGAAAAAGGTAATATATATATTTAACAGAACAATGGACAATTGCATACAATAATTTCTGAGCATTACCCTGATTTATGAAAAATGTTTTTCTTTTAATTTATTAATATTGATACGTGTTGTTGTGTATACATAATTTTTTGTAATTTTTGAAAGAAAAAATTTGAGGATTTTAAACATTCTGCTTGATAATAATTTTACGTGCTATCCGTGAAATGTACTCATGTCTTATATTGCAATGTTCAACAATATCCCGATTTCTAAGAGACCCATAGATAATGCGCGTCGTAATCAAACTAATATATTGACTCAGAATTCACGCAGTATTACTATTGATTTTTAATAAAGAAAAATGATAACATAATTAAAAATATCTGTTCAGATTTAAAAGCATGGAATTTTATATTCACCTTAACTTTAATACTCTCTCAAATATAAAACGACCTCGTTTACTTCCAAACATTTTTATCAATATGGTCCTTGTGTATACATATATATATATATATGTTTGTGTGAGTGTGTATGTACAGAACGTACGTAGGAAAGTAAATAATAATAATAACGAATGGTTTTCTGCACTGCCATTAGGTGCTCGTAAACGTTTGAGTGAAAACATCTTCAGTAACTGTCGTGGTTGCTTTTACTACGTTACGTGATCGAAAGTTTTTTCATCAAAACTTAGTCTTTCGAAATTATTTGGCTTATTGTGGATTTCGAATCGTCCCTAAATCAAAACTATACATATACAATCGATATTTTTTTTTCGCCGTTTCGTTTTCACAATTACTCTATAATTACCATGAGATGTGCCATTCCACTCGACGAAATACATAATATCAGTTTTGTTAGGTTAGGCGATATGCTGACGGAATACACAATAGTTTGTATACACTCATACTCATATCGTTTAATTTTAACAATTTAAGTTAGAATAAACTCGATGGCACGTCCAATTTATTTGTTATTCCATAAATTACTAGGTGGTTTTGGATTATTTATCACGAATGCTAGTTAAATTATAGCAAGCGTTCGTCACTCGAGAGAGATGAATAAAGTAATAAATAACGCCAATGCCACTAAACTAATCTATACTTTGTTTTTTAAATCGGCAATATACCCCCTGTCTTGGGGAGTCGTAAGACATTACATAATATAGAATTATTATATATATTCCCAAAATTAACAATATGTTTTTTATAGAATAATATTAAACAGTTATGTATATCGATTTGTTGATATTTCATTTATATTTCCAAATTAAATTATTATGAATGTGAAACTAAAATAGTTGTAAAGTTTCTATGCTCTTATTTCACTTGAATGTGACATAATAATTTTGTGAGCAATATATTATTAATTTATTTAGAATTTAAGTTGTGACATTTTGAAGTTTCTAGAGTTCAAACACATATAACAAAACATAAAGTGACAAATATTTTAGATAAAATCTTATAGCTTTTCACAAAATGTTATATAGTATAGAAGTTACAAAGCTTTTAAACTTTTGATGTTTAAATAACTGTAAGTTCTTTGTGTAACAATATTTTATAAAAAACACTAATATGATTTTAAAAAGGTTCGAATTCAAAAATAAGTTTTTAAACACACAATTTGATCTAAACACCATATACCTTGATTTAAGATCTACATCGCATGATTTTACTATATTATCCGTTTGATAGATGTGAAAAAGAAATTAATATGTGACATATTTTTAATAAATGAGAGATTCGTAAAGTTCATTTAATGTACGCAAATTATTAAGTAACTGTTTATTATTATGATATAAACGTATATAAAACCTTTCATGCAAAAGTTACAGACCTATTATAACTATTAAAATTATGTCTGACTACGAAATATTAGTAATCTTTTGTAAATTATGAATTTTTTTTAATCAAACTAATTATTTGGGCAACTGAGTATTATAATAACTCAAGAATATAGATGAAAGTAAAGTAAATAAAGTCGAAAAATTGATAAGTAAGAATGAATAATAGGGTTGTTGATAAGAGAGAATATTATTAAAAGTGGTAAAAAGGTGAAGAAGGTGATAAATAGCGAGTTATTACTGTTTATTTAGATAGACCAGATTAGACTTAGATTAGACTTGGAATTACTCTGAATCATAATTTCGAGACTTAATAAGAAGTAAGATTAATAATGTCAAATTACTTACCTTACCGATCGTGTCGATTTTAATTTTATTTTGAAAATATAAGGAAAACACATAAGAGGATTGAATGAAAATAGTTTGGAACGGTGACTTCGTTTATATAAATTCACCTACGACTTAAAATGAATCGAAACGCAGATTCTTGGCGAGAAGAACAGCACTTATCCTTCAGAATACTGATTACTTGAAGTTTTTCGTCTCTCCATCCACCAAAATGAAGTCTCTCGTCTCCCTTCCAGTAGAAAGAAGATTTTCGTCTCCTATTCACGAGAGAGAAGATTCGTCTTTATAGGAAACAAATACGGTGCACCTAAAAAGATTTAAACAACGAACTTTAACAATTTCCAAGAAGTCGTATTCTGCGGGATGAGTGCAGTTACTGATTACCAAAATATCTGCATTTTGGGTCTTTTAACATTGTCGGTAAATTTGCAAAACCAAGGCACCAACCTGACCTTTTTACTCAATCCTTAACACGATCTGTTGTGTCTTAAAACTAAAAATGTTGAACATGGAAAGTGAGGTAAGTGATTAATATTTTCTAATTTTAATATTAATTGTATTTTATTATTTTCACTATATTTGATTACACCATTTTTTTTAAATTTTATTCCCAAATAATTCTCGGACTAACGATCCCAAAGACTATCTGTAATAACTCTTGAAACAACTCAGGTTTACCAAACAAACAAACATTCTTTAAATTATCATTAAACAAAACAGATTTACTACCGTTACCCCTTTATTTTTCACTTCTATTTTTTTTTTAAATTTCTCTCCTTTTTTATTTCTTTGTTTTTTGAGTTATTACAACATCCATATTTTTTTATATTTTTATTATCAGTTAGAATTTAAGAACCATTTTATAGAATATTCAAAAACTATAGTTGCAACTTTTTAAAATTAAATATTAGTTCGTGCATAGAAATAAGCGGTTTTTTTTTACATATATAGATATACAATCGTTTTTAATTAATGTGCAAATAAACTAGTCATATTTTAGAATTTGTTCAACCCCTTTATGTTACATTAATTGGTAAAATTATTTTATATAAATATATATGTTGAATAAAAGTCTATAAATTATTTGAGATAGAAACATTCGATAATTATGCGAATAGTGAAACGTGCCTTAGTTTAAAATCAGATAGGTACGTGTATATTTTCGTCTTTTCTATGTATACAACCATCAAATAAAAAAAACTGCGTTTCCTATAATTTTAGAGTAGACACAATGAAAATATAAATAGAAACCATTAATTTTGTCTTCATAAAAACTTTTCTATTAATGTCCAAATAAATATTACTTTTTTCTCGTAACCATATTAACTCTCTTCCTTAAAATAACATACGTACAATCTTATGTTTCGATATGAATATGAAATTCTTTTTTAATATTCCAGCGTTGCAACATATATAGTCTTTATCGTAAAAGTTCAATGAAATCATACCACACCCACTCGACGTTTCGCCACCAGTTGATTGTAAAACCCCTCTCCGGCAACGTCGACATTTAAACTCAAACTTTAGGCCATTTCGTTAAATGATTACTAAAGTTGTAAAGATCGTGATAAAATGACACCCATAATTTGCTAAGCGTTTAAGTACTTGTAAAGAATGTATTTTTTAAATGGTTTATAAAAAATCATAGTTAATTTGCCGTTAAAATTATCGTCGAAAACCAGAAGTCGTTTAAATACAATAGCAATACATCTTAATGAAAATATTCAATTATTAAATTTATTGAAAAAAGACTTATTTAATTTCTTTCATAATATGTTCTGGTTATATTTTCAATATAACCAATAAATCATAGAATCAATAGAAAATACTAAGGACAAAATCATGTTCATAGTGTGTACAATTTAACAAGATAGTTCGTTAAAAATTATAATCGGTTTAAAACAGTTTATATTCGGTCTCGACGAATTTTCACTTTAACAGATTTCATTATACGCGCAATTTAATGTTATAAACTCAAAAATATTAATTAAATGTATATTTAATTAATTATTTTAATAATTTTTTGCACAACCTTATTTCATCCGAAACTTGATCATTTCCACATGCTTTTTGAATAACGTGTTTAGGCGGATACGTTTTAAATGCCGCCAGAAGTAGGATCGAGTCCTCTCGCATCCCTCCTTCTCCCCTATCACACTTAAAGCGCATAATGCGTTAATATGTTGCATATATCATAGTTGTGTTGGAGACTCAATGAATCCTTCATCGGGGATAAAGTGAGAATCCCCATAATACGCAAAACTGCAAGCGTATGATATTCACATTTCCCTTGTGTCCAATAAGTAATTTACAGATGCGCCTAATACTAACTATACAGTGATTATAGTATGCTTTTGAACAGGGACTGTTTTTTCTGAACTATATGAATATATACGTATATATAATTTCCACAATAGTGGAAAATTGGCATGTCGTATTTATTTACAAAAATTTCTAAAAGAAAATACTTTCGTAATATATTATATCCAGGGCAAATATATTATGTTAAGAAACACTAAAAACGCTAATTAAAGTACAAGTTTTTAAGTTTAAGGTATTTATGTTACTCTCTTCGTGAAAACAATTTTAATTAAAATAACACATTTCGAAATAACTTAAACTCGTAATTAAAACAATCTGACGGTGGTTAAATTTCATCAAAGTATTTTAGTCAATTATTTAAAGTCAACAACGGTATGAATCCCTAATTTTGTAAATAACATACATCAAAAATTATAGTTTTAAGTAGAGATAAAATACTTAATTCATTATAAAACAATTATGAGATATTGCTTTCAATCTAAAAGCGTAAATTCAAAAATTATCGAGTTCGTTGGTTCTTTGATTAAATTAATTCGTCAATAACAAATTCGGTATTTATCGAAATTATAGGTGTCGCTGTGTTCTAGTTGTACAATTTCGATTGCTAATTTATGTTTATGTCATTTTTTACTAAAAACTAAACTACTTAATAGGATTAATAAGAAAAACGTTTATAGACGTTATTAAAATTGTAGTTAATTCATTTTAAAAAATGTCAATTATAAATAAGAAATTTTTTAAATATAAACATTTTATGTTTTATAACAAAATGTAATTAAGTGACAAGTCAAATAAGCTTTATAAGAGTCGTTTTTAAGACATGATAATAAATTATTATAAAAATTGTTTTACCTTCTTAATTAAATCTAGCCATACATGAAAATTTCGAATATTTTGTCCGTCTATGTTTCAATGTCAACATCTATTACAGTACCTATAGATATGATGTTATATAAATACTTCAATTGGTATAAATAAATAGCCCTTCAGATGGATTAATTTGAATTCGCCTATAAGCTCGATGAGAATTAAATCAAGGAATCCTTCTATGTTACAAGAACGTGTGAAACCATTTCGAAGATATGCTACTTCATAAGTAAAACTGTATATTATATTCAAAAGTATTATATTCGTATAGCCATAGTGGAGAATAGCTACACGTTTTTTGACCTTGTTTTATGTGTTTTACTAAGAATGTTTTTAAAAGCAACACCAATAATAGCATTAGATGCATGAAGTTTTTACACAAAAAAGTAAACACAACGAAATAGAAATATCCTGTTACTAATATTACTTTTCACATAATACAGTGCATATAATGAACAATATGTTGAGACTATACCCTGTGTGTATAAAGAAAGAAAATAAATATATTTTTTTACTACATTTCGGGATTTTGTGACAGATGTACACGAAAAGTATCTACATTCACGCACAAACACAGACAGGCATGCACCATTTAAAATATATACATTAGGTCAAGGTAACCTATATGATAATTGACCACTTTTGTCGTAATAAGTGCCTAGGTTCCAAAGAGTGGTTTAGATAAAGTCATTTATTGACGAGTAAAACATAGATAATTTTATAACAAACCGCCCAGTTTCGACATGAAAATCGGTTTTAATGGATAATTCTCGTGTGTCGTGCAACAGTCAAAACAATTTTTTCATTTTTGTCGTATGAAAGAAGACTTTAGAAGCCTCATTCGATTAATGTTCTAAAATTAATGGCGACATGATGAGTTTAAAAAATACAAAAATTCGGAATTATTGGAACGTTTATTGCAGATTTTGATATTTGAAAAACCTACACGACTTGTAAAATGTTCTCTTATTTCGTATAAAAACAAAATCATTTTCGAAATTTGATAAAATCATACGAGGTATGAGTGTTGTAGTAAGGAAAACGCTTGATTTTCGATGACGTCATTAAACACTTTCCTGTTCGGTAACATCGAATTGACATAATTTCGAACGGATCACACCATAGAGACGGTTGAGTCAGGTTAACGAGCTCGACGATTAATCACTATAATGTACCAATTTCTCCCGCGGGACACTGTGTGACGTATAGCTAAAATCTTGTACGGATATCAATTTATTTACTAATAATAATACTGACACTGAGTATCGATTGAGTTCGTAACGTTGTATTGGCGTATCAACATTATATATTGTTGTTATTACATCCGGACGAGCAAACGGATTACATAAATGTTGGTATGGTCAGGGCGTGTTTTAGGAAGTTTAAGTATAAGAACGTCGATGTTTATATTAGTAAATGTTTCAAATACAAATATTTTAGATGTGTCACGTTTTAAAATATAAATGTTTTAAAAAACACGCCTTTTGAATAACAGACATTTGGGAACGTATAATATAATAATATACGTATAAATACGTAAATATAAAGGGTAAAACTTTTTTTAATATACCGCCATATGGTAGCCATGTTTAAGAATTTAGATAAATAAAATTTTAATTTTTTTTATAAAAAATACACAAATACTTTGTATTCTTTTCGCTTTTTTGTTTGTAATTCGATTGTGACTTTCGTTTGATATTATCCAGTCGTACTTTTTAAATCGTATATGATTACCGAGATACGAGAATTTTTTATGCCAACCACATACCTATTAGGAAAAGAGACTCGAAATTAGTTAAAATTCGATTGAATTCTTCTCTCAAGTACATCGTTTTTATCAGAATACGATCGATTAAATTTTACTTACATTTGACGTATAAAAATAAAATATTACCCAATATAAACGTGTACCACATGCTGAATTTAGCAACTCGTATTTTGACAACAACGTTGTAGCTATACGTTAAGAACATAAAATTGTATAAAATTTGAAATGTCTAGTTTCCTATAATTCAACTTTCTAAAATATACACGCAAATTTTAAATAATTTAAGGGAGACAATCACAGCATCTGTGTTGGCTGAACGAATGTGAAATAAAAAAGATCAACATTTCGTCGTCGCCTACAATAATAATCATCATAGATCTATACCGATACACACAATAGCTATAGTTGTCGCCATCTACAGAAAGAGTTCTATTGACGGTGATTATCCCTCAATCGACTTCATGCGTGAAAATCGTTTTTTGGACCAACAGTTGACATCAGGTGGGGACGCAGGGGCGCCGATCGCGTAGAATCGATTGCGCGTTTTGTACCGCCGATGTCCAAGTTGTCTTGACGACGGTCTAGTCTATGGAGCGGATAACACCGCGTGTGATTAATGAATTCGTGCTGACAAAAAGGGAGAAAAAAAGAATTGGCAAGCGAGTTTTGGAGGTCAGTAAATATTTGCTAAGATTCTGTTATAATGAGGTAGTTGCAGTGGCATAAAAGGTTAATTATCCGTACGTAATCTTAACGAATTTTACGGTGAAATAGAAGAGCGCGAAGTGTTAGAGCTGGGAGATTTGAAATCTATCGGATAAAGGGCAATGTGATTTACGAGCAATAAATCATCCGAGTGGTTTTATTTTTTATTTTTGTTTTATTTTCTGTTTAGGGTAATAGATATCAGTGAGTTTGACGATTACATATTACCTACTAGTCATGATTTATACAAAAAGATTGAATGTGTTGATAACTTATTATGTGGTAACCAGCAAATCGATTATTATTATTATTATTGACTGGCTTCACATAGCTAGGCTATAGTAGTATTTTATATTTGCACTGAGTACACACGGTACACCTAAGCTGTTACTTTTAATTTTGATGACATTTTAATATGTCTTCTATATTATAGCACATTGCGTAGTATCTGTGCGATATTTAACACCACTATTTTCTGCATCTCTAAGAGATAATATTTTCCAGGAACTTCTTTAATTATGTTAAAGGTGACATTAGATATAAGTCCGGTTACTTTAAAGATGATGGAAATTACTTGGGTTTAAGATTTCACATACTCCGTATTTCGATTTGTATGTCCTTATATATCAGTTGTTTTCCGCTTCTTTTTACATATTATTATAATCTAATGAAATAGCATCTAATGATGGAAATACATCTATTAGAAGGCGTTTCTTTTTTTTTTACTATTATGTCTGGTTTGTTTGCTGTTATTTATCTGTCTGTTTGTGACTGAATATCCCTTATGAAAATAACATCTGCTGTGTCGACTACAGGGTTTGGGTAATGTTGGCATCATTTTTCTTACGTTATAATGATTACTGATGTTCTAATGGAGTTATTGCTACTGCATTATGCCTCTCTAGATATACCTTTTACGACAAGATGAAGCAGCCTAACATAATATGAATGTTAGTTTCATTGAAGGACTAGCAAATTTTGTATTTTTTTTCGGGCCTTGTTAGTTTTCATTATTTTTACTTTCATATAATTTGTCGCAATGACTTGATCTTAGCAAGCCGTTATTAATGCCTCCATTACTGTCTTAATATTTACGTAACTGTGCCACGCCCAGGACTGGTTACGGTTTATGGTTTTTTTTTCCGAATTTTTTGCAAATTGTCCGTATAGTGGCTTGAATTTTCATCTTATAATTCGTTCCTCTTTTATTCTTTACTTCGGGTGTTGCTTTTTTCTTTTCTTTTTAATGTTTCAGGTTGACTTTTTGCTGACTTTTTTCCCTTCGTCTGTATTGTGCTCTCGGTCTTCGACATCCTTAACTGGTTGTTGTCTAAAATCACGTCTAAATATTTATTACATTTTATATTTTTAGGTAATCCTGGAGTCCTTCTTTAATGACTTTATAGATGGATTCAATACTTTTCTTTTCTCCGCTTTCTTCTTTTCAAGCGATATACAGACTCTCGATGTCAGCTTGTAGATGGATCGCGCTGAACATGTTAAGCGACTTTCTTGCTTATGCCTCTAGTTTTCATATCTCAGCCTGGCTCCTTGATATATCCTTCTTTTTATTTGCATGTTTTCAATGATTTTGTTGCAGGTGTGCTACTGTTGCTACCACTCTTGGGATCTAACATCAGTTAAAGGTCAGATGCAATATTATTCGATGTTTTACTGATGAAATAAAGGAGGGTAGAGGATGTTCTGCACATTTTCAGTTTTTTGGTAATCCAGGTATACAGGAGTTTATCGGAAGCTTTTTTGTGGTCAGTCCACGTAAGTGACATATTTTTTTCCATTATTTTTAGTTCTTATAGAGCGTTTTGCTTTTAAGAAGGTGACCCTTTCACCCGTATGTGTTTTTGGCACATCCATTTTATTCGGCTGAAAACAAGTCATTCCTCGTTAAATGGTGTTTCAATCTCTCAGATATTTTTTTTTTAACAAGTTTGTATACATCATTTAGGCAAGTAATCGGTCGATAGTGTAATAACTCAGAAAAAAAAAAAATAAAAATATATAAGAAGAGAAGTAGGATATTCGGGTATATTATTTGATGAATTATTATGATTAATGCTCGGGATCGTGAGTCTGGCAATTATCTAGAAATTTAATTCAAAAGTGGTGTATCCGAATATACTAAAATAATTAAATAAAATCAATATCAAATTAAGATAAATAATAATTACTTATCTAGCCTACCGTGCTCCACTTCTTTAGTCTTGAAACGTAACGGATCGTGTAAAGGATTGCGAAAAATTTAAGATAAATATTCGCGAAGCGAATGTCAATTCAAAATATCAAAAGACCCAAAATTGCTTATATGTTTGTAATAATTAACTACACTCGTCTCTAAAAATAACGATTTTTCGAAAAAGTTTGAAACTCGTAGCTAAAACGTCTTCAAATACACTGAACTTGTACAGACGAGAGACTTCCATCCACTACTCGAGGAGACGAGAAGCTTCTCTTTGCTCGGCGAGAGACTTCTATCTTCTCTGCAGGAGGCTTTGCCCTGCTAAATTTGGGTTGTGATGTTTTTTCGTATTACATCAACACGATCAATCCATGGTGGTGAATTGATTGGTCAATTATCATTGGTTTTACCTAAATTATAGAAATAATTGAATTCAAACTTGATTATTAAATTAGTTCGATAAAATTTAACAAATTATTTAAACGCACCAAATGTGACTGCAAATCAATATAATACACACATTTACGTGAATATTAATATATCTACGGTTTATAAAATTTAAATGCCCGTCAGTCTGTTAGTCGTTAGACCGTCTGTCTATCGGTAGACTACTAGCTCTCGGCATAGCGAGTCGGTAAAACACCGAATGATGTCTGTCTTCTTACGAGGATAGACAACTCTCGTCTTCAACAGAATGTGAATGCACTCCAGCCACGAGTCATTTGGTAGCATAAGTCGGTATTCCGAAAATCAAAATCTGTTCTCTTCACAAAAATGTCTGAGTTTTGACTCATTTTTTTTGTCGGTATATGTGCATAAATGAACTCATTATCTCAAGCTTTTCTCAGTCGATCTTTCTCATATTTCTTTTTTACTTTTTAATCATAACGAATCGATACAAACAGTGAGGTAAGTGATTTTAGCGCGTATAACAATATTCCTAAATAATTCTCAAATTTATGATCCGGAACAAATCTACGAAGTAACTTATTAAAATAAACACATCTCTCTTTTATACCTACATATAGGTATCGGTGTTTATCACTTTCCTTTTTTTTCTTTTTGAATTATTACAACCACTCTAGAATTTAATGATTTGGCTTGCGTTGCAATAAAACAATAAATGTGCAGAGAAACACTGCTCTAAAATATAGACATTAGTAGTCAACAATTACTAAATACGTTAAATATCAAAAATCGTATACGTACCATATATAAATAGAAAAACAACAATTATTATTCGACGTTCATAATGGGAATAACTTATAGATTTGGTACTTATGATAATAATATATATATACCTAAGTAGATAAATACGTGTATATATATATTATTTGTAATTTAAAACTTCCAAATCAATAATTTTAATCAAATTTCTGGTGGATAGAATCTAACAAAAATTTTCTAATCATACATACCAGTTTCAAAATTATGTCTAACAGTAACAAGAACGACAACGTATATGTACGCTATACTTCCGAATCACAATTATTTACAACAAAGTTAATTTAATATTAATTGTATAACTATTGATTACCATGTACCATTCCAAAACAGCGGGATATGAGTTAATACACACACGCGTTGAAGAGTAGACGGGTTTCAAATATTATCCGTCGAGTTGAAAACATATAATTTAAACCTATTTTAACAGCCAAACAATAAAGTGCATTTAGCAACATATTATTCGAGATAAACTGTCATCTTCAAAGTTTGGGGAATCTAAAATACTGCAATGACAGGTGTAGCCTTGAACGATACACTTATAACATTTAATAGTATATAAAAATGTATCCCGTGAGTGTAGAAACGCATTATTTGTTAAATAATAACACAACAGGAACAAATTCGTATATAACTCGTCCGAACAGCCGAAATACTTTAATTTAGCTTTAATTGAGCTACTAACTACTAAGTCCGCTGGTTAGCATTTACGGTGAGATTAAGTGTTATTAATATAATAAAATTGGACTTTACTTAGAAAAAATTGACTACTTAGGCGTTACATTCCCTTAGTGATAACTATGACTTTAGTGGCAGATTAAAACAACCGGAAATGCCGACGTGGCCCCTGTGCCCAATTTCGTTCTGTAGCTTCCATCGTAGTTATTATAGTTATAAACGTAAGTTTTCAAAAACACTTCTCTGTTTTAAATTCAAGTTTTATATTAATATTCTAGTGATATTTACTGTAAATATAGTTAAACAAATGGAGTACCTATAAAGATCCTTGTTTTATAAATCCCGTGATTTGAAAAAGTTTTATTATTCAAAACGTTCGTTTTCGACGCTGCAAATAATTTCTTATTCAGTAAAAATATACATTATACATATTTAAGAGTTTACTAAAATTGTATTATTTTTTATTTTCAAACAGCGTACATACAACGTATAGTAAAACAAAAATTAATTAAAAAAATTGTTTGAAAATCACAATTTTTTCCATTTTGTTAAATTTAAAACAGGATAAAAATTATATTACCATCAACTATACGTATATTCCGAGTTTTACATTTAGGTCCATACTTTTGTCCTTTTTTTAATAAAAATATTTATAAACCTTAGAAAATTATTAATACTTCTAATTGTTTGTTAAATTACTTTGCATCATGACAATTCTGGATTTCATTTTAAATGTTGTCATGTATGTGTATAATTTTATCGAAATGAAAATTCACGACAGCCCTTATGCGCAAATCAATGCGCGACATTTCACCTTACGTTCCAATGTTCGTACTCTGTCAAATTCGTGTCACGTGTCACCTCGATTGTCGCAAGAGAAAAAATAAACCCGACCCGTCCATTTTATTTCCGAGTTTGTTTTCCATTATAATGCGTAAAAATCGTTCGTAAAGCTCTCCCGTGTAGCATTCGTATTTCTCTTCTCGAAAATTTTCACCACTAATACCGTAGTTGTTTACAAGCTATGCTCCACCAATTTCAACAATATCAATCACGGTCATATAAACGTACTAAACTCTATAATCTCCGCCATCAGACAGCGTACAAAAACCCGATGGGATTTTTCTATTTCGGTCGACGTGCAATACGTGGCCGATTTAACCTGTCACGCGTATTTAGCGTCCTCAATTACCCACTGAGAAATGCTATGTTTATTTTTCCGTTTTTATTTTTTTGTTCACACGCAAGGTTATATCAACCTTATACTTGTTTCATGCGTCCAGACCATACCAATGGTCGCTGAAACATTGCGCTCTCGGCCTATTTGAACGAAAATATCGCAAATTTCCTGCATTCTTATAGTAGGTCCATTTATCTTGTAAAACGTCACCATTGCACCGTTGTCACCGAAAATCTGATAATTTTCGACAGCTTCACGTGTATCTGTGAATCGTAAACACGCTGACTTCTTTCATTTGTTTAATATTTTATATTTGTGTTCCAACTGAACATGGGAGATTCGCAGGTCTTAGGTTATTGCGGTTGGGAATTAGAATTAAAATCTTCGATAACGCGATATATTCAGATCATAATAAATAAAACATTAGACGCGACTAACCACAAAAAAAAATACATTAACGAAGGGCATAACAATTTACGACAATTGTGTAATTACGGTTTAAGAAATAATAGTCGCACCGAGAACAACTGATTTGTAAAAACAATAATGTTATGGCTTAGCAATTATGTAAATAAACGGAGCATTCAACAGTTAACAACAACCTATTTACTAATAATCAAAAGAATTGAATTTCGGGTTGAACATAGTTGATAATAGGTTATTTTTTATTACAACACATAGTTTACAAATCATAAATAAAAAACAAAGTAATTCTAACGTGGTATACATCAATGTAGAATACGATGATACAACGATTCTTATAACAATTGACATGAGCTTTAATGAGCGTTGGACCAGACAACAACAATTAAATACATATTATATATAACTCTTTAATCTTCAACAAAACTATAGAGTCCAGATAATAAAATATTAAACTTAATAAGGAACACTAAATAAAACAATAAAAATAAACATCGTTAAATTTAACTTAAGAGCTCATATTATTCGAAAAATATCAAACAGCCATTATATATTAAGCCATAATTTTCTTATAAAAAATAATATGATCATTAATTTTAACAATAACATAATAACGTTAAAAGATATAATTGATATTTAGTCAATCTTAAAATTAATATTAAGATGAAAATATTTTATCAATCCAGATAACTTAAACTACTATTCATAAATAACGAAAATAATTATAATAAATGTAATAATAAGAAAGTGGAAGGAAGTACTTTTGACTTTTCTCCAGAAATTATAATAACTCAAATATTAAAAATCAAAAAAAATAAAGAAGTAATAGGTTATAGTTACTGAAAGGAGTAATTATTGTTGAGTTATTAAGTTATAAGTACGAGTATACTAGAGTATTAATTCAAGAATTAATAAGAAATTTTTTTTATTTAAAGAAAAATTATTTGTTTGGATATAATAAAAAAAATAGTCACTCACGTGATACCAAAGTTAACTCTTTGTAGTCTTGACCAGATAAAAATTTTAAAAAGTTTTTGAATTAACATAAAAATATTAATGAAAGTCTAAAGTTTGGGACAATAACTTCGTACGTATTGACGGTGTTGGCGACAAATAATACCTGAAATAAATCGAAAACTTACATTTTTCTTAGCATAAAGGATCACTGTCACCTGTTAACTATATCCGAAAAATCTTAAATTAAACTAATATGTCACGTATTGGGAATGCGGAAATTACTTCCTGCCGTCTAAACTGAGCAGCACTTGCTGTCACCGGTTAGCACTTTCTACTACTACCAGCTAAAAGGTTTCTCTGGCCCCTTATATACTTGGGTATGCAATTATTTGTATAATTGAAACATCATTTTGGATTTGTTAAAGAATTATGTTATTTGTGTGTCCGGCAAAATTTGTATCGAATTATGATGTAAATTAAATTCCGCAATTTCATACGTCTGGTTATAAAGCGTCATTCTTTGCCTTTTGTATTCAGTATATTATGTGATGACGCAACTGATTACGATTTTATTTGCAATCTATTATAATTGTCCCCAACTAATTATAATTTCCGGAGAGTTCCATTGCTGGATGATTTCCCTAATCTTGTGCTTCGTGTGTTGTTTTTATTACGTATGTGTTATACAGTCATCCTTTTTACTTATTGTGTTGCAAAATATAGATTGTAAATTTTCCAAATAAATAAAAAAAAAATTATGCTTTATGTCATTTAGATTAATTTACCATTTAATATTAACAATAATGAAAAAAACGAAAGTATCAATGATATGCCGTGCAAGTGCTACGCTGACGCGATAGCTGCGCTACAATCAGCTGCACAGTGAGTAAATTAACTGTTTTTAATGAGTAATAATGTTTATTCCCCAAAAAACGACGACAACCGAAGTTATACCTAACATTTGTATTTACGTATGAAAATGATTGCCTGCGATGCGTTGTTTGCTCGGAAGTTTTGACTAATAGCTCTAAGCTTTAGAAAAACGTATAAAATATTTGAAAACAAAACGCCAGCACTATAAGAGTAAGTCAACCGATATTTTTTAAAGGAAAAGAAAGCGTATTTTGTATAATAAATATACTGTATAAAAAAATGTCCCGATAGAAATTATTTTATTAATTACATTAATAAATTTTTGTTGCTGTTTTTTAAATTGCAATACTATTATAACTATTATTAGTTATAATTAGTTTTTATGGAGTGATATTACTTTTATTTCGTAATTTATATAAAGGTACATTTGTAAATGTGTATAATATTTTGCATCTGTTTCATTAATAAATCATATTCAAAAACTTATGTTTTTTATATATTTACATAATTTATTTTATAATTACCACTGTACTAATTTAACATTTTATTATTTTCCATAAAATGTATCATGTAGAAGCTGTTTTAGTTCCTGTCCGCTTAATTCAAATGTAACTTAAAGTAAACTTTAAATTTTAACAGTATAATTTGAAAGCAATAAATAAGCAAAACCAAAGTTAATGTTTAAATGTTTACATGGCATTAAATTTTAATATAATTTACCGAAACAAAATATTTATCCAAGGAACATAATTTAGATAAATTAATACGAAATTTGATTTTCATCGTATTCTTCGAATTTTTCGTGAATTTTCTATGAAACGTTTAAATATTTTATTCGTAGTTCAGATATGTATATTAATTCAATTATCTAGTCATAGCTATGTATATTATCATTTTATAACGTAAACTGATCTTTTGAAATTAACGTTGGGATGTTTCTGATAAATAACAAAAGTATCATATGATCAATAAATTGATATCGCAGGACATAGATTGAAGCAGACGAATAATTTTTTTTCATTTTGAATTTCCAATAACCATACATTATCCTAATTATACTAATGGCTTTCAGATGTTTTGCCTACGACTAGGCAAACATATGACAATAACTTCAATGATTATTGACAAAGCATAACACATTAAGTATATAGGATCATAAATCAAGCAAACAAAATCACAGAAATACTCACATGTTTTATTTTATTCAATAAAATTGAACTTTATAATATTTGTCATTGGATTTTATAATTTAATACAACAATAAAAGGATATAATTAATTTTGAAAAAATTAATCAACTAATTTCAAGAAACAATTAGTCACAAACTATATTAATTGAATATATTTCAAATATATACCTTAAATATAAAATAAAAATATAATTAAATATCGTAAACACAATAATAATTATAATATACAATATATAGTTCCATAAAAGTAAATGGTATATAAGTATTTCGTATATTAAAGTAGACATATATATATTATGGCATTATGCATACAGATTTAAATTATTTATCACTTATGCTCCTTCAAATACGAAATAATAAAACAAAAATATATAAAATTATTATAATACAAATGCTAGGAAATATCGTTATAAAGAATAAATATATCACATTTAAAAATATATTGGGTATCAATTCTAAAGTGACATTAATATCCACATCAAAAAAAATATACAAGAATTTCACAGAAATAAATATAATAATAATTAAATACACAAAGGTATAATAACACCAATTATGCCACAGCATAAAATGTAATAATATTCATTTGTACTGCAATAACTCAAAAAACAAGAAAATCAAAATTATAAGAAAAAGAAAATAAGAAAAAGAAATTGTAAGGATAAGCCCCGTGTAAGGGGACTAGTGGGAAAATATTATGGGAGGTGTGTGGATATATGGGAAAAAGGAACGTTTTATTGAGTTACTACAGTTATTTATCTCAAGGTCATGAATACGAAAACTATTAGGGAACGCAATCAAGAAGTGTCGTACTAACGCGTTTGATTTAAATATGCAAACGCACTTAAGAGTGAGAGTAAAGACCAACAATATGGTGTTCTCTTACCAAGCTGCCCGTGTTCAACTTCACAAGATTATGCAGAGACGTAAGGAATAGGTTGGGACGGTGCCTTTGTTCTACGAATCCACCGACAAATTTTGAAATGAAAACGCAAGTGGCTTAAAGACGAACAACTGGACTCGCCCTCCGGAGTACCGACTTGTTGAATATGGCTTATTTCTCGTAACTGGGACGCTGTCAGATGCCGTGAACTTGCACCGCCGACGATCTCCTCTACCCCGCTCGACGAGAGACTCCTCCACTTGGGAGACTCCTCTCTAACGCACGAGTAGACGGGAGACTCGACACTGCTGCTGCTTGGCCGGCAGTCCGTGCCGAAGCCTTGTCCGGCAGCCCGTGCCGACTGCTCGTCCTGGCCCGATCCGAATGCTGGGCCCTGCTAGACTGCCCTGACTTGACTGCCTCACTTGACTTGACTGCCTCCCTTGACTTGACTACCTGTCTGAGAGGCGTAATGACCGGGATATATAAGCTTCGAGGGGTCACGTCTTCATAGAAATCGGCACATCTGGTGTTGTTGATTATAGTGGTTATGTCCTTGAGTTTCTTTATTTGATTGATTTCGGATACACCTTTTAATATCGGCGTGTGAAAATATCCCGCGCAATGCGCGTTTTACCGTTATTTGGTCGGCAGTCCTTTTAGTCATTGTTGTTTAGGTATATTTATATTTATTACTTCCAAATGTGCTCTCTGTGTAGTTTTGTCCCGATTTCTATGATTTGTAAGGATTTTCGACTTTCTCCCCTCGTGTCGCGGGCGGTTGGTCGATTTACCGTAAGTCATTTAATAACACTTACAATGGGTACCCATTATGTGTGCCATGTGTATGATTTCTCTGGTTTCTTTGAATTTGCCGCTCTTTTTAAATTAATATGTTTATGAGAGTGACCGATTTTGTCTCTTTTTATTGTGCTGTATGTGGTCAGTCATTTTACCGTTAGATAGTCGTCAACCCTTCGTGTCGTCATTCTTCATGTAGAATTATTTTTGGTGTTTATTGCTTTCGAATGTGTTTTCTGTGGAATTCTTTCAACATAGTCGATACTCCATGAAGGTCGAGGGGCAGTTTATTTTATTAATAAATTTTACAATAATTGTGTACAGCATATATTTCTTTGTATAAACTAAACTAAATTATGATATGCACGCATATCATTACAGTACAATTATAGTTTATATAAATACATACGGGTAATTATGATTTGCTACAATTTTACTATTTATTTTTCTAATTGTCATATTTGTAAACAATTTCTGGTAAGGCATATCAAAAAGTAAATAATGTTTATACCAGGATTTTAATTTTATCGAAGAATTATTAATTTTTTATTTTATTCAGTCCGTAAATTTGATGCTTTAAAAACCCCAAGTTTTTTTTATGTAATTCTAGAACCATCCTCACTTTCATAATGTATTTTAATATTTTATATATATATATATATATACACATATACGGTTCGTTTTATTTCGATTAATTTTGGTCTAATTAAAAAAAGTATAGCATTGTAGTTGGGAATCATAATAATATACAGCATTAAAATATTAATATTATATAATTTATAAATTTATAATAAGAACCATATATTTTACATACTGGAAAATACGGAGGAAATCTGCGCAGTTTTTTGTTCAAATATATACAAATGCAAATTATCAATTCAAATGAACTTTAACGTTTTAAAAAGTCATGTTTCAACAAATTTAATTAATAACCAACGTGTTTTTCACGGAAAATTCATTGTTCACTCTTGCCAAATGGAATATATAGGTCAAAGATTTGCAAAAATATCGACATTGTAAAAACATTTATACCTCTGGTAACGTCAATATTCATATAATGTGGTGATGAACAACTAGTGTGCCCCGAGTGCCTTTGAAGTGTGCCGTATTTAATATATTTATAATTTTCTTAATGTGTAGTATTTACCCGTATATACTGGTACAGTGAATTATCAACGATAATTTTAATTTTTACAATGGAGTTTATAGGTACCGAATGCTAATGATATTAAAAATCATTATTTTCGTCAACAACTTTTAAAAAAGTTATATCGTATTTAAGATAGTAAACATTGTACGTTTCGTACCACATTAACCAAACATCAAATCGGAAATTGGTTCGCCTACAAAATCTACACAAAAAAAACAAAACCGTAGTTCTTATACGCATCATCAGCTGTCGAGGTTTGTGACGCCAATTTAAATAAATAAGTACTTAGTGTAGATTTATGTACAAATACTTATAATCGTAATGGACTAAAAACTTTGCACATGAAGTAAGTAGAAGGTTTCATTTAGTTTTAATTTCGTCGAATCACCTATATTATTATTGTAGTTTTGTAACTGTGTCAACTTGAAACTTTATGATTACATTAAGAACGCTTAGTATATTATTTCAACATTATAATTCAAATCTTAGAATAATCCAAACATTCCAAATCAGTACCCTAAGAAAGTAAATGAATGCCCTACTCTACGTTTCTAATTATATTCGACGTATGGATTTAAATTTAAAAATGGGTAACATAAAGAAGCCAAATATTTTTAAAAAATATTTCACATCTACCTAGCTTTTGATACGAATTCTTTAATCTGAAATTTGATATCTCCTATACATCTCAATTGCCTTCCAATATGGTCAAAACAGAATTTTCGTCTTAACTATTACAGAAATAATTTAATTCCTATTAAAATGGAAAGTTTCGTCAATAGTTAGTTTCGTTCATAAAATATCGTTTATTTATCTAAATCGTGGATTTTTTTCAATAAATATATATTAAACCGATACAGAATGTAAATTTTCAAAAATAAACCGCTAGGAAAAAATATTATTCCCATAAATAATTGTTAATTAACCTGTTTAAATTATTATTTTTTTTATTAGAAACTATACAATCTGTAAATATATTTACAATAAACACTTGTGTTGTGTAGTGTTGTATGGAATGAGTAGCATGAAAGAAGGAGTAACACAGTGGTTACATTTTATGTTTTGATTTTAAATGTTTAATATATATAATTTTTTTTTTTTTTATTTTTTTTAGTTTATAATAATTATGAGTTTAAGTCTCGACACCACCTTCATTTAAGCCTCCTTAAAGGAATTCCAGGTTTTGAGACTGAGTTAATAGCTTAGATTAAAGCAAATCCTAAAAAAAAAAAATGATTTATTAGACATGAACGAAAAAGTTTATATGTAATTAAGGATATTTCAGAGACTAGGTTAATGTGTAGGTCAGTATGAAGAGTATCGTTTGACACATAAGAGGAGCCTTGATTATCATGCGTAAAGTGATTGATTGAATCTTTGTATTTTATTTAAATTTGTTAATTTAGCTGTACCTATAGCTGAATGCCATATATCTATATAGGCATATGAAGTTGTTTGTAAAAGAGTATAAATTACTCAATGTATTAAGACTGAGTTTGAAAAGGTTTCCTAACAAATAAAGAAGCAATTTTCTCCTAAGATTTAGAATCGTGCGTTTATTTTTAACATGTTCCGCCCAAGTAAAATGTTTGTAAAACGTTAGGCCTAGATATCGAACATTAAAGACTTTCGGTATGATTTTGTCATTTAATTTAAATGATGGAACTTCGCCTTGTCTGAGAAAAAAATTATGTGTTAAGATTTAACATTATTGATTTTAATTTCCATTTAGAATACCAGGAAAACAGACGGCCCAAGTGATTTCGTAGAAGTTTTGCAGTATGTGGATCATTTTGAGAAGTGTAGATAATTTTGTTATCTGCAAATTTTGCTACTGAAGTAAATGGTGTAGTTGGTTGGTCAGCAGTGTATGAGTTGAATAAAAAGGGGTAGGAAATCGCTCTTATGTAGTAAGAGAAGAGATTCAAGAGTTAAAGGAATTATTTTTATCTTGTTTAAAATACTTTTGAGTGACGAGGATGGGTTTTTCTAAATGTTTTTATCTGAAGGAAGTCTTGTACGTTGCCAAAGTGATCTGGCACGAAGCTTCTGTGTAATTGGTTTACGGGCAAAAGAGGGAATTGAAAAAGGATTTGAGTGTTCTCTGGAGGATTTTATTATGGAAGAGTTCTAAGCTGCTGTTTGAATAAAATTTTTAAGATTTTATGTAGCTATTTCAATAACATACGGTGACTTAGGACAAGTATTTAAGTTAACGTTTTGATCTAATGTGTCTCTGAATTACTCCCAATTCATGATACCATCCATGAGACAGGCTGGTCTTGGTTGGGATAATGGTTGAGCGTCTTGAGTGAGGAATGTTAGAGAGTGATCCGAGCAAGATCGAGTAGATTTTTTATAAAATGTGAGATTTTGTTCGGGATGTTTGTTATAAATATATTTAATATATAAGGAAATTTTCTTGGAGATGTTGGCCAGTAAGTTGTGTTTGGGTTGTCTAAGACTTTATACTATTTTAAGTTTATAAGATAAAGTAGGATCTAGCCTTTTAGATTTTGAGTGTGAGAGCCCCAATTTGAGCTTTTTGTATTTAAGTCACCCCCAATTATAAAATAGTCTTCGAGAGAAGTAAAAAAATGTTGGTATTGTAATGTTGTTATTTTATGTTTGGGAGGACAGTAAGTTGCTGCGATAGAAATTGGAATATGATTTATTTTAAAAGTAATCATTGCTGCTTGTAAAATATCTTCTTTTATGATAGGATAGATATTAAAAGGTAATGAGGATTTGATAAAAATTGCTGAATCTGCATGAGTTCTATTGTCTAGACGAGGTGCTGAAGTTTATTTGTATCCAACAATGAAAATTTTGAGTTTGGTGTAAAGTGAGTTTCAGTAATTAACGCTACATCGATTCTTTTTTCATAGAGTATTGTGATGAATTCATTGATATGGTGTTTTAGACCATTGGCATTCCATAAAAAGTTAAGAAGAGACTGAGAAGTGAATTAATTATTTACCATTGTTAGATATTAAACGATCTAGAACTGATTTGAGGAATGCTATTAAGGGATTTATAATATCTTGAAAATTATTAAGAAAAGTAGTGAGGTCGTTGTTGTTGATATTTTGTTTTGACGAGCAAGTAAGATTATGAGAAGAAGTAGCTTGGGTATAGGTTGGAAAATGGTTTAAAGGTGTGTCAGTGTTTTGTGTTGGCCGCTGAAACTTTTCACAATTATTAAGTTTAAAATTAGTATTATTTGTTTTGCGAAGTCGAAGGAGGGCCTTATAAATGTGGCATCATTTGTAATTTTTTGGATGGTCTCCTTCGCAGAAAGCACATTTGGCGGGCAACTTGTTTGGTTTACCGCAACTGGTAGAAGGATGATTTCCTCCACAGCGAACGCATCTTGCAGAGTAAGAGCAATATTTTCTAAAGTTTTCGTAATCTTGAAAATTAAGCCACTGGATAACATCTCTATGTTTGTGAGGTTCCTCTACTTTAATTTTAGTGTGCAGTAAGGACGTTATGCCAAAGATATATTTATTTATTTTGGCTGGTTCTAACAAAGAATATTGAAAGTTTATTTTTCATTATTTTGTGAAGCATATTGGTAAAAAACCAATTTCCTTGATTGCTTTATACTTGCTTAGTGTTAACGGGGAAGGTTATGGATAACTATTCTAATAGCTTTTTCCTCCTTAGGTTGGTTGTTATATTATTGAATTTCATTGTCTTTAAAGAAGTGTATTATTAAAGTGTATTATATTATTATTATTTAAGTGTATTATACGATATGACACTGAGTTTGTATTTTTAAATTATTTGTAGAGGACTTAAATAGAAAGTTATTTGTAGCAATCTGTTTAGTCCAAAAAAATCCAGATTATTACAGACAAAAATTGGGGGAGGAAGTTGTTTTTTAGCACTTTGAGCATCGGAAGGTAAAATGTTACTTGTAGAAGAGCCATGTGCTATATTCTCGATTTTGGTATCATCAATAGGGAGTGATGAGAATCTTTTTACTGTTGTAAATAATGGTTTAACTTTTTTTGATTCAGGAGTATCTGTCAACGATAAATTCCGTTTAGATGATTTTTTTGACCTTAGTATAAATTTATCATTATTGACTTTCGTGACAGAAGAGCTAAAAACGTCACTTGACTCGCTCTATACACGGATATCTCCAAATATCTATTTGGAGTATCCAATAATTTAGTTCTTTTTTGTTAAATAGAAGAACTAGGTGAATTATGATCATTATTTTTATCAAATTGTTTTTTCATTGTATTATAAATTGGCGTTTATAATAAATGCGAATCCGGAATCGTAGTTCCAAGGTCACCGCAATCGGCCATACCTAAGAGAAGTAATAAGTGTATATCATACACTACGCGTATTTAGTTGGGGAATATAAAAACTTAAAAAGCATACTTGTATTCATAAAGGATTTGTGAAAGCCATTGACAGACACTGAAGCCAGATGCCGAATCAAAAATTGAGATGATCAGTATAAATCACGAAAAATTCCGATGTAATTTAAATGATTAACTTTAACATAACGAGGAGGCCATAAAATACGTGTGTTTGGTTCGATTGTACACACGGGACTAAATAATTAATTTAATTTAAAATATAATTATATAAACGTATTTCGAATTTTTACTTTCGTCGTATCTATTTATTATTTTCCTGTATTATTACGAATTTTTCAAATAAAAAAAAAAACAATCCTGTTTCGCAAATTACATTTTACAATACATATATTTTCCACGTTTTACAGCTTTACTATTCCTCAAATGACACCGTAAAAATTTCGTTTACAATACCTTAATCTTATAATAGAATAACTAACCAACTTAAATTATTCTACAAACATTTAGACTGATAAAGTTCGTTGAGCGCATGAATAATAAAATATAAAAAAAATTCAAAATTGTAAACGTCTTTAAAATTTTTAGTCGAATCTTATCACACTATCACATAGTGTACCGGAATGTCTTACTTGACAATTGCACATATGCATCATTAATATCAATTGTGTCATATTTGTCCCACGAATAAAACATAATATTAAAAAGGTTTAATAGCTTGTTAGTGATTGTCGTAATAAAAAATAATAATACGAATTGTACGTAATAACGCGTGCTTGAATATGACGAATACAACGCCGAATTGAATTCGAACGAAAAATGCTGTAAACTTAAGACACGTTATTAACTCAGTATGCTTCCAGAAATCCAACTTCGACGTTTGAAAAAACGAATGTACATTGGTTGCGCTTTCATAGCTCCTGTCGGCGAAATTGAATTATCGTGAAACTTTTATAAAAGGGACGGACATGGCGGGCGCATCGTGTCGTCGCCGCTAAAGTTATAAAAATAATCGCAAAACCGAAAAAAAAAGTCCAAAATGAACGTGCGAATAACACACAAAATGAACTCATCACGGAAACGGTCAAGGATAGACAGAAACGGTACAATGTTACTATTGCGGTATAATCGCAGCTATACAATTTTACGGACGAACACATTGGTGGAAAATTGTTTATGAAAAAAACGTCTCACACGCGTTAAAATAGAAAATATATTATAATATAAAATTTTACACGATTTTCGAATGGCTAAGATACGACGACGAAACGGTTATGATTTAAATGACACGTTTTATTTTATATTTATATGATTAATTCGCCCATACCTATTTAAGGAATTCGATTTTACCAACGAAGCGGCGTACGGTTTAATAGCTACACGTTTTACGAATAATTAACTCGAATCCGGTTAAATCGTCCGCGGTTCAATAATTTCCGGTCCAGGAATGCACCAGCCATTTTACGTGCCAACGTCTCCGAAAAAGTTAATTGTTTGCGAACCTAAAGACTTTTCGAAGGTCTTTTAGGACCAAAATACGCTCATATTTTATGCGACCGTGCAACTAAATACGTAATCGTGTAGGGTTGGAATAATATAAAATGTTTTGGGCGTATTATTTAATATACGCGTTGATATTCGGCTATAAGCCTTTTGGTCGTGATTTTATTATTATTTGTTTGTTTGTTTGATTCTACGTTTTTACTTTTATTAATGAACAAAATTACGAAAAACATACGAGATAATGTGTACCAGTTTATACTGTTTGCTGATGGTATTGTGTTGGTAAATGAGAAAGTCTGGAACGATTCGACAAAAGGCTTGAAATGTATAAATCATTATTTAAGGATAAAGAATTAATAGGAATTATTTTTTGTCTCGGTGCGTATAATTTTGTGTCTATAAAAAACTATACACTTCGCTACCCTTCTCTATTGCCGGTTACTGGATTACGCACGCTTATGTCGCGAACAAAGATGAATTCGTTACAAGGATCAGAGAAAACTTTAAGATTTACTCGACATATTACGATAAAACTTCGGCAGATTTTATAACAATAACTTAATTAATGTCAAAGAGTATTAACAAATTGTAAACACGAAGGCACCCTTTGTGTAACATGTAGGTGAAATTTAATTTAAAAACTCAGATTATTTTTCTCAAGAAAAAACAAAATACTTTTAAAAAAATTTTCAAGATACTCGGGTGAACAACAAAAATTTTTAATACGTGAAACGTATTCTGTGTATTCGAAATGTACTACTTAAATTTGACTGGAAACATTGTCTCACCACAGATATTAAATAATGCATTCGTATTGTGTACAACGATAACAGAAATACCCGTTATAAAAAAGACCAAAATTCGTCTATTTCGTAATTTACGCTTTTTTTCTGACGTAAATTCCTACACTTGGAATATAAAAGACTTTGGTAACCACGTGCGACTGTTTACTACATGCCTATATACTACAATTGCGTTGATGATAATTTTTAGCAATACACGTGTTATACGCATTTGGTCTTTACAGTCCAATGAAAAACGTGAGCTCTCGTTCCATTATCAACGCTTTATCGACGATCGATTTATTTAAAGGACGAGTTTAATATCATTTTATCCAAACGCGTAATTAACCGTATACAATTTTTCCATATATTTATTCCTTGATTTAATAATGTTTTTGGTCCTTGTCATTTTCCGCCGATATTGGCTTAATCTGCGACTTTCACTGTTTCTGATTTACTAGCGACCGGTGTCAGGCAGGTTTTAAATACATTAGGCATATTTTAGACATGTTTTTATTTAATTACATTAGGCATGTTTTAGTCACGTAATTACATTAAAATTTGTTTTGATGTAACGAAAATTGATTAGCGATTACATGTATATATTCATTTCTTAATCATAACGCGTTACAAATAACGAACATTCAACGACCAATTTTTGAGGATTCACCGAAAAACAATATTATAAACATACTTTCCGTTGATTTTAGAAATCGTATTTCATATGTCCACTTGCCAAAAATAAATTTTAAGACAAAGCCCGTGCGAATGATATAATATTTGAAGACACACTGTTTTGGAAATTAAATTTAAAACAAAAACAACGCTTTACGTAAAATTTTCATTATTGTTAATATAATACACATAGATTAAATAAGTAGGTATGGAGGTTTAATATATCAAGAACATTATGTTTTCAAATGCTGGAAATTCATTTAATTAATGTATAAATAGATTCAAGTAAAGTTTTTAACATATTTAATTTATAAAACTAATGCACTGGCATCAAAATTATTATATGATTATTTTACGTTATATATTATGGTTATAATTATTCAGAAATACAAACAAACAGTAGTTGATAATAGAAAATAGTATTGTAATTATTATTAGGTTATTCTTTGTCATAAGAATTGTATACGTTTAATGATTCAATAATTGGATTATATAAAAGTGTACTCGTACTATTAACTTAAATTTACTTCATTCCATATTTAACAGCACTACTAGCATTATTATAAATATAATAAAATCTCCGATATATCCGTTTTTATATATTTAATTATTTAATTATGACAGATAACAGAATAATATTCGATATGACTCTAGACACAATAACATTCACTATGTGTTAAAATAATTAAACGAAATAAAAAAGTAATCGTAATATTGTGGACTACAAATTACTTTTGTTTTTTTCTTTCGCTTCTTTTGAATATTTCGGTTTTACAGTCTAAATTTTTACAGCGTATTTAAAAATGTAAACGAACAATAATATATGTGTTTTCTTCATATTTCATATACTTTATAAGGTATTAAAATTTATAGAAAAATTTATTGAGCTTATTTAAAGCTCCGAATAAACTTATTCAGTGGTGACATCGTTACTATTAACAACGCATTCCCAATTCCGAGATATCCAAGGCACTTATTGTTATGCTTTTACGTTTATTTTTCGCCCTCTCTCGCCAATCCATATAGAGTTCTAGATTCATCACATCACATTTTACGCAATGTTTTATAAAGCTATTCCCGGACAAATCTATATTCATCTTCATATTAACCGATTTTATTGGTTTTCTTTTGTTCGCTGATTCTGATTTACTATTTTATTTATTTTGTTACACCTATTCTAAGCTAAGTGCCTACTATTTAATCTTGAACCAAAGTAATTGACATGTAGAAAGAAAATATTTATTTTTAATTCGTGAAAATCATAACGAATTCTATTCGATTGTGCACCAGTTTATATGCAATACTTATACGTATATCCTGTGAACGAAGAAGTATTCGGTTTTCTCCGAGTAGAAACACAGGCTCTGGCCTAATTTACATTACTTTTTATAATATGAACCCGTCATCGATTGTTTTACAGTATCGCGTAATTTTCGTCGTTCTGTTTGCAGGAGCAGCACCAGAACAGTAGAAGCCGTATAAGACCCAAGTAGTAGATTCTGCGTACACCATGAATGGATCCACCGTGGCCGAAACATATGACGAAAACGTGTATGTGCCATACTCAAACCGGCCAGAGACATACATCGTGCCCGTGGTGTTCGCTATGATATTCGTTGTGGGCGTGCTAGGCAACGGTACTCTGGTGCTTGTGTTCATCAGACACCGAAGCATGCGAAATGTGCCCAACACGTACATACTTAGCCTGGCTCTGGGCGACCTGTTAGTCATTATCACGTGTGTGCCATTCACGTCCACCGTATACACAGTCGAGTCGTGGCCATATGGCGAGCTTATATGCAAACTTAGTGAGGCCACCAAGGACATTTCCATCGGCGTTTCCGTGTTCACATTGACAGCATTAAGCGCCGAGAGGTAATTTATAAACCAAATAATATTGAAAATTGCTTGATCGAATATATAAATTATCTATTACACGGAGACTTCGATAAGTCCAAGGCAATCGATAACGGGGAAATAATATTCTTTATAATAAAAATAAAAAAGGTAGTAGTTGAGCAACAGGTATTATAGATTTCGTTTCTAGCGAGTTACTTAGACAGAAATTTTAGAGTTATATTATTATTTTCGAATAAGAAAATAAACATGAATCGTTTTATTCAAAAAATGGTTCGAATCAGCATTCAATGTTTGTTGAAATTAATAAATACGACAAAACGTTACGCGTCTAAACTTGTGTTAATTATAGATTTCTTAATTAAATTCAAAAATCATCAACGCCTATAGCGAATATCTCAACAATTTTGTTTTAAATTACACTTTAGGGAACCACTGAGAAATTGACAAACGTGTCGAATATAGTACTAACCGAACATAATTTGCTACCAGAACGTAAAAGCTAATAATGAGGCATATTATGATGGTATATTCCATTTTGTTCTTAATGAAGTCAATGACTATTGCATTACTAAATGTAATTAACTTTTTTGAGCTTTGATCTATTTTAATTTGAGGTTTCCAAGAACTATTATAGTGACTGTATATCCTTATAATTTCCTCTTTACTATTATTTAAATTCTATACAAATCGAACAAAATTTTTATTTCGCAATTATCAATAATTAATTAAAAAATGTCGTTAGGTCCTTACGTGGTTATTGGCGTACTTATTCAAGGGTTTCGATTTTACCGATGGAGCGGCGTGCCATACAATGGCGTTTTTAAAACGCATTTTACGAATAATAAACGCAGATAAAACTATGATATATGTGCATAACATTATATGAAAGTTGTGAAATTTATGAATAAAAATCATATTATATATTGTAAGGAGAAAACGACAGTGTTTTGAACATATTTTATCAAAATAGTGTGTATTTCAAATACATATAATGAGTAATTTAAATGTTATAAAATTTTTAACTATTAATTCAGTTAGTCGTTATACAAGACAAAATACAGACCATAGTTTTAAAAGGATGATATATTTTTTACATATAGACAACCAGAAACAAGTTTAAAGATTTCGAACAAAATTAAGTAAAAATATTTGTTGTCAATTATATACCAGGTAGCGTAGATCTGCGTTTTTTATTTGGCGTACCATGAAATAGAAATTATAAATTATTTTTGATTACTTTTATCATGATAAAAATATTTTTGTAAGTCGAAAAATCGAAATCTTCTAAACTTCCTGAATGGCTCAATTTTCGTAAGAAGCAATAATTAAAACAAAAAAACAAAAGTAAAAAACATATTGAGTAATAATAATGAATTTTCTCGACTTATGTCCGGAATGATCTAAAATGTATAAAAAAAATGACCTAAGGCCGTATATTTTTCATTAAATTGTTCTTGGTCTCAGGAAATCCTTTAATATTTAATCATGTTTTTTCCATATTCTCGCCCTATTTTTAAATATATTATTCACTTAGCTTTTTACTAGTTTTTCACTCGCAAAATAGTTCCGTATTAATGTTTGAAAAATGCGAATCTGCTTTTGGTAGTGTACATATGCAAACTAATATATCATAATTTTAGGCGTAGGTCTATTTACTATATTTCCGTTCACGTATTATTAATACAACAACAACCTCCCGTCTCTTGACCTATTCACAGCTTTTCTTTATCACGGTCATTGTTGTGTTTACAATAGAATGTCCAATGTGTGTCAGAAATGATTAAACCGCGAGATGCGCAATAGTACAAAGTGGCAGTTTTGTTAGCGATTTCAAGTGTAAAAATTAAACTCCTTACAAATCATTAACCGTAAAATTAAATGAAATTAATTTCATAATGGTTTCCGCGTGAAATATAATTTAATACTATTTTTGTTGAACGAAAATATTTCGAACTGAAATCAATCCCCTTATTTCCACACCCACGTAATTTAATTCGTTTCAAACGAACATTACGATCATGATAACTCGTAAATATCATTTTGATCCCTGGAAGACAGATATAAATTAAAAGCAACTGCGTTTGTAAATCAATCGAGTATAATGTGTATTTAATTATCTGAACTTACAATAATTAGTTCTGTTACAAAACACATATGCATAAAATTAATTTTAATCATCCCATTATTTACGTCACAATATGTGACGATCAATAGAATGTAATAAAACAAAGTAAGTTTGTAATGGATAGATCGATATTTTGATTATTTTTGAATGTACACAATTTCTTTTTAAACAACGTAATACCCACGTTATAAGTTTCGAAAATAAAACAATAATAATACAATTGAATACCACGTATATTGTTTAATGTTTTTATCGAAGAACGCAAAGTTTTTGAAAAAATTTAATTTCATATGAATTAATGAATCAAAGTTTATATATTCAACGATCATTAATGTTTGTAAACAAATCAAAAAAATAGAAATAAAATGTTAAGACTTTTTCTTACTAAAAGATTTTTTTAATAATGAGTTGTTGTAAGTACTCTGAAATACTTCTACAACAATCGCCATACAAGTGTTGCCCCTTACAGTATTTATATAATTCATCGTCAATATTAAATTATGTCAGAAGTGAAATATATTTTACTTACGACAATATACATATAAGCTAACGTAATATAATTTATAATATATATTTTATAGTAATATTTATAATTCATCTAACCGAATATTGACATTATACAACATAACGTATGTTACATTAATATATTTTTGCATTATAACTAATATATAAACCAAGATATATTTAGTATGATGTTTTTTCAAAAACATTTGGTTTTATGGAAGAAGCGTTTATTTAGTTAGTTTACCATTTTAAAGTTAAAAATATATTTTTCTTAATCGATTTATTTATTCAATTAGGCTTCGCAGAGTAGGAATCCCAATAAATTACGATTATAATTATGCAACTAATAAACACGTATATTATCGCCAAATTTATCAAAATGTTTGTTTTATATAATGTCAGTGTGTTCGATATGCCCAATATAACTTAATTATGTATTTATTATTCGAAGGATGCACTCAGTAATGACTAATATTCAGCTAGCCAATTTTTAGAACTATAAACATTTACGGACCACAGTGTGTATAATATAAATAATTTAAATTTTCGTAACAAATATGGAATCTTATAATATATATTAACATTAACATTTCTTTTATATATATACACATATAAACATCAATTAAATGTTAAATGTTTCATAAAAAAAAATACTTTTAAATGGCACTTTGGGAGTTAACGATTTAGAATTTAGTTATTACAACAAAAATTTAAAATGAATGAGTTATTAATTACTGACAAAAGAAAATTGTTTTCATCTATTAACTTGCTTTTTATGATTAAAGTTATAAAGCATATGATCCCACCTTATTTGATTTTTACTTGTAAGCAATATTCGTCTTATGATAACCTAATACAGCTTCGGGATAGACGGTACGTAATACAAACACGCGCGATCAAATTTTACAGATTAATAATTTTAAACGAACGGACGTAAAATATCCGTACTATTGGAGTAGTCACGAAAATCGTTTAAGTATCCATAAAGTAATCAGTCGGGAAACATGTTTAAGCTACCAATTCTCATATTGGTCCAGTTATACAGTTATTCGATCGTATGATTAAACATCGTCTTATCACATATCCAATTACGGTGGTGGCGTGCGGTTGTCTATTGCACAAATCGTTCTTTCAGGATGGCGAAAAAAACACACAAATATACCAAAGATATATTTTGGATTTAATTAACGACCTTATACTAAACGCAAATAATTGAACCATTTGTAATGATATCTATATATATAGGAATCAATATTATATAAATATTTCTACGATATTCGCAGAAATCATAATTGTGGGAATTTATAACATAAACACATTTTTGATATAATAAAAATATCCACGAGTATCAAAACTGAGGGAACCGATAAAATAAGCACATTTCAATCTAACAATGTATAAAAAAAAATGCACCTTAATAAATGTTAGAACCAAACCTGAACTCCTCGAAATACCGACCATAATAACAATCCCATGACAAACACAGAATCAGCGCATTTCTTTTACACAAAAGAGTTTACAACAATTGCATAAATATATCATACTAATGGGCACGAATCAAACAAATACGTGTTCATTAGCAAATAGAAAGTACCAAAAAACAAAAAAATATTCAATACACAGAAATGTAAAACACATTACGCTAACATCGAAGAAATTTGATATGAGCCGACCACCACGTCGCAAGATTACGACCGGACAGCTCGGATATAAAAGACCAAAATTACACCCTACCAGCAACCAATCAGTCAGTCGGTGGATCACCGGATGACGTCTGTCTCCCCACGGGGGACAGACAACTCTCGTCTTCAACACAGTAACAGTGTGCGGATGCAGCCCAGCTACGAGTCACTAAATTGCAGGAGTCGGTATTTCAAGGAGCGAGGGTCGTTCTCTACACCGGGACTTCTGCAGTAATTGTTATTGTTAGCAAATATAATATAATAAGCAAATTCACCGTCCCAACTTTTTTCTTTCCTAGATAATTTTGCAAGTTTTTCTTATTAAACACACTCACACCAACAAGACCGGGCACGTAAATGACTTAATAATTTAATAATAAACTTCCTGAATAATTCTCGTATCTACGATCCCGAAGACAAATTGCGTAATCACTCATTAGAATTAAAAAACATCCCCCACTAGTGCCTGATTACCTACACATAAGTAAATAAGCATTTCCTTCCCCTTATCTCAGCAGGATCATACTCCCATATTTTTGAGTTATTACACATTTAATTATACAACCCTGAACAAAATCATAGTAATGTATTATATGTTCATTATTGACGTTAATAGAAAATAAATTACAATGACCGTAAAATGTAAACACCACGTAACATAATATTCATCTACGTTCTTTGTCTGTGCATTCGACGAATTCAAATACAATAACCGATGTATCGATAATTTATCATTGTAATAACTATGTCATAAAAATCATTCACTAAATATAAAAACGTTTTTACAATCTTTTTTTGTTAAAACTGTAGCGATTTTGATTGTCACCCGAGTTTAAAATTTAAGTTTTACGTTCCCATTTTAAAATATATCAATAATTATTCTCCGAAGAAATTTCTCGCCGTTTCTTCGCTCTCATAATCGCAGCTTAGTGATTTACTGGCGTCTGGTTTATGTAACAGGTAATGTTTGTACGTTTATAATTTATTTATGAAAGTCAAAATACCTCTTGACGAATTAAAAACTAGCGTCTCAATCTGTGGATCGTCATCCAAAATTTCATAAAACCGAATTTGCCATGACATAACAGTGTCCAATTTAAAAAATCAAAAATATCCAACGTATACCCAAAATTAGAACACTTTGGTATTTTTATATATAAAATCGTTAATGTGGCACCAATTTTTCATGTTCATGGAATGTTTTTGAAAAGACAAAAACCAATTTTTATTCATAATATTAGTTTTGTGGACTGTATTTTATACGCGATGAAAACATAACATTAAAAGACATAAAAAAAAAAGTCGTCGCTGTATAAAAATTTACAATACGCGCTTGACTAGATTTTCGTAAGTACTGTGTCGTCTTTAGAACGTGAAAAACCGATCTACTACGACTGTCACGGTTTTCTACACATCGACAACTTACGACCCTACATTATTAAATTTACAGTCGAATGCTATAACGAAAACCGTACATACACAATATCCAAAACTCGTTACATTTTTAAAAGTAATATAACGTACCTAAGAATTAAAAACGACGATTTGCCTTAATAAAATGTAAAATTGTTTTAAAGTAAAAAGTCGACGAAAATACGAAAAGTTATTTAGATGGAATGTAAAATAAAAAAGGAGCGAGTCTCGAATGCTATGAATATTGAGTAAATAGGTTAATTGAATATTTAAAAGTTATAATCTTATGGATATTTAAAATACGTATCGAATCAAGTACCAACTAAATATTAATGTTTTTAATAATCCGTCCCGACGTAATCCACGGACTAAAATATTCGGAAAAAAATTCAGCCACCGCGTTTATTCAATCGGGAAATTGTATTCGAAATATTTTTTAATTTCTATAGCTCAACACAAATGTCCATTGCCGGACTTCGTTGAGTGTTTAATATTCACCATAACTGAAAGATACGATACATTGGCATTATTTTAGAACATGGAAACATCGTCTCGTGAACGAATTTCAAAGAAGGTATGGAAGGTGTATGCATGTGTATATATATGTTAGAATGGGGAGGGGGAAGGAGGAGAAATTTCCTCACCTTTCCCATCCATCACGCCTACATAAACAAAAACCAATAATAACGTTTTGGTCTTTTTTCGGTTCATGCACAGGTACTGCGCCATAGTGAACCCAATCCGACGTCACGTGTCGTCCAAACCATTCACGCTGATCACAGCCGTGGCCATATGGATGCTGGCCTTGGTGCTGGCCACGCCGTCAGCCACATTCTCGCACTTGGCCACGGAGCTCATACCCACAACGAACGTGACTATCGAGTACTGTTACCCGTTCCCGATTTCACTAGGCGGGGGCTACGCCAAAGGCATGGTGCTGTTCAAGCTACTCGTGTACTATGTAGTGCCGTTGTGCATCATCGGGTGTTTCTACTTTCTGATGGCCCATCACTTGATGATGTCCACGCGGAACATGCCCGGCGAGCTGCAACACGCCGGGCAGTCGGGCCAGATACGGGCCCGGAAGAAGGTGGCCAAGATGGTGCTGTCGTTTGTCATCATATTCATGGTCAGCTTCTTGCCATATCACGTGTTCATGGTGTGGTTCCACTTCTATCCGTATTCGCGCGACGTGTACGACGACTACTGGCACGCATTCCGCATCGTCGGCTTCTGCCTGAGTTTCATTAACTCGTGCGTGAACCCAGTGGCGCTGTACTTTATCAGCGGCGTATTCCGCAAACACTTCAACCGGTATTTGTTCTGCTGTTGCCCGTTCGCCCGGACCGGGCGTGTTGCCGTCGAGTCCACCGTCCAAGACATCAACTTGACGCACATCAACAGCACGTCGTGCCGGCGTCACAACTCAGTGATCATCAGTCATGCAACGTTAAATCATACGACCTGACAGTCGGCTGGCAGGCCCAAAGCGGTTACCAGACCCTCCGAAGAGTGCAACGTCGTCTGATCCGTACGGCTGGCACGATGGCAGTATGTGGCCGAGACGGGCGCCATGGCTTTCTATAATTTATGTTGTCTAAACGACTCCGGCGCATATAAACGTTAAGACTTAAGACTTGCAAGTCAATTGGTAATAATTTTACCGACAGGAACCGTGACTGACCGAACGGGGAGACGTTGTTGTTAATACCGTGGCTTTTCTCTAAACTTGTTGAACGATTCAATGGTTAAAGGTGTGTTCAAATTGATTGGTTATTTAATTCGGAGCTATCATTCATATTCGAATGTATTGTTTATATAGTAAAATTCTCGAATGTTTTTCGAAATTCTAGTACCATGATTTAAAAACATAATTAAAGCAGCGATATTCTCAAATCTTAAGAGAGTTACGAAATAAAGTTTCTGTGTACAGTTAATAAATATTTTTGACAAAAATAATTCTTTTTAAAAATAAAAAAATAATTAGTCTAAATACATACACATATATATATATATATATTGGTTTTATTCACATGTGTTATTCATGGGAGGGGAAGGAGAAGTTAGTTTATATAATAGAGCAATGTTGGCAATATCCATTTAAAAGTAAGTGTAAATAATTGTGAAAAAAGAAAAGAATTATTGGCTGATACTTAAACTTTAATTATACTGTTAAAAAACTGACATTTAAATTGTTTAAGTCGAAACGTTTCGTAAAAATTCTTATTAAAACTGTGGTGAGGTCTCGGAATGAAATTTTGCTGGAGGCCATTTTTTATGTAAATATTTTCGAATTAAACAACTGTTAAATCCGTCGTTAAAATATTCAACGGAATGATTTTTTTTTTGTTCAGTCAAAAGTTAAATACGTATACGACACTAGTAATAAAACAAATATTGAAAATGTTAATTTTTTATTCGAGTAAAACTATGAAGTCCGATCTGGATCGGATCAACCGCGGACCTTCCCGTCAATTCATTAAGTGCATTAGCGACAAGAAACAATAATACCGCTCGATAAAATTTCACTAGTTGCCGTGTATCGTCACGCATGTTTCGAACTCCAGCCGAACATTTTTGATAAGAATAATAATCGATACCGTTTCATATCATTGTAGGAATTTCATATTAAAATCAACATACTTCAACGATGAAATATAAATGAGACTCTATATATTTACGTTATGCGGTTTAAACAAAATTGTTGTAAATAAGACGAATAAATATGTCTGAAAGTTAAGCCATTCTATCTCAATTTAGTTTAAAAATATATTTAACATTAACGATCGATTCATCGCCTAAATTTTAGTAACGAAAGAATAGTTTTTTTTTTACAATACGGTACACGACAAAATAAAATTAATTTTTTATAACGCCGAATTCGTTGTGACTAATTCGTAAAAATATAACAGTATTTTCCTGATTACTGTAGACATAGATTTATCAATAGACACGTCGTTATGAACATTAGGCGTACCCGTAAAACTAATGGTTTTACATTTAATTTATTTAGCAATGTTATTGGTTGAGTAGAAAATCCGGTTATTATATAAAACGCCTGGGTGTTATGTAAAATGCTCAATGTACAGCGTGGCTGTATAGATGGTTAGACATAATATCATAATATTCGTAAAATTAAAATATTAAAAGTACATTCACAGTTGTTAAATCATAGTATTTTCAAAAACAAAAATTATTATTAATAATAAAGGCGAATAATCTTATATTATTATCATTTATGAAAATAGTACGTTTTTATACTTACGTATTTAAAATTTAAAAGAACGTTTATTTTAAATTTGGTAAATACATTTTAGATTATTTACCGTTCCACCCGCTATTTCAACGATATTTTGGTGTAGTTAAGTCCTTTCACTGCTTTGTGTTTACATTTAAGCATTTTGTATACTTGCGTACTGCAAGTGTGTTAATGCCAGTTCGATTGCAGAACACGCAAACAGATATTTAAAAAATGATAATCATGAATTCGGACGGTATAATTAAAACGGATTTTCTAATTTAAATGGACTGACAACGATCTCAAAATACAAATACGCGTCACCAACGTCGCCCAACCATATTATAAATTCTACGTTTGTCGTTTATTTTTCTGATCGTAAATTTTTACGCGTCGAATTCGGCCTAGGAATTAATTTCAATATCACTATTCACACCATTAAATATACATTCAGAATATAATCAGTATAAAATTGGATGTCACTTAACCGATTTGCCGATATGTAACATAATTTCTTTCATCCATTTCAATAAGCTAAATAGAGTGTTTTAATTTTCGACAATAAAACTGTACCTCTGCGTATCAAATGAAGAGATTGCGTTATTTATACTACCAAATCGATTCAATTTTATCAACCAGACCAAATGGTCTTCTCAAAATCATTATCCGAACGTTTATTTGAACGAGTAAAAAACCCGATTCGAAGGTACTGTTTCCTAGCCACGTCGGAATCGCATGTAACAAGATAACAAACCGACTCACCTGTACATCATCCGAATTCCATTTCTTTTAAAATCTTGATATCCAAATGCTTCGTCGAAGTTTCATCTGAAATATTCGGCAACACAAGTGGTGTTCTCTTTCTCCATTTTATGTTTCCTGGCATAGCTTCATTTTTTCTTCAGTCGTCTATCGTCCATGCCTCTAAGATATATTAACCTGTCCAAACGTTTAATTGTCTCCTTTTCCAGACTACAACTTGATTATAATTTCCTCCCCAATTACTCCTACCGTCTCTCGCTTAATTCCTCTTTTTATGTACCTTGTATTCTAGCAAATTAATATAATTTTTTTACGTGAATAATGAATAAAAATAAATCTTTAAAGAAAATGTTTTTATAGTTTAAGCTTTGGTTTCGTTCGTTAATTCTTTACGATCGAAAAATATTTTTATTCAAAATACACAAATAAAATCACATATTCATCCGATGGCATTGACATAGTCTTAACGTAAATTGTCTATGACACCAATTTATTATAAGCTTATTATAATATTCTAAACAAATTATGAATGAAATACTGAGGTCTATTTCTTAGATTAATAGTTGTCACGACGCCAACTAATTTGAAAAAGTTACTTGTCATACTTACAGAAAATGTATTAATTTATTAATTTATAAATCTGTATAAACGAAAATGAGATATTAATACGCCCAAAAACGGGTCACTATAAATTGTGACCTATCTAAATGTTTTATGTACTTTGTAGCTGGTTTTTATTTTGTACACATTTAAATTGCGGCGCGAAATTTGTCATTTCTACTTAAATTACGAATAGGGATAGTTTTGTAAAATTGATATTTTCTTTTAATTTTTCAGATTGAGAGTATTACTAATATAATTGTATAAATATTAGTATAGTTTGAAATATCGGTTTTTTTTGTTTGTGATCACGTAATTGTTAAAAAAATACATTTTAAACAACTATATATACATATGTATAAATTATTACAAAATAATTACTTCGAAATTATTTAATTGGTAAAAATTATGTACATGATAATTTTAACATAAATGCACACTAGCTTTACTAAAAATCTTTATAAATATGCGTAAATAAAATGTATAACCGTTAAACACTCTCAATGTATTATTCCTATCTTTTGTCGTAACGTTATTGTTTATATAATTTGCAAAAAATACGCAATAGTGCACAATATTACAAACAATCAAGTGCATACTGACTGCATATCTGCCTCAGGCTGCACTCGTACGCATATAAGTTCCTTTGACGCTATAACTTCACTCGATAAAATCAATTTTGGGAACACATACGCCTACATTGTAGATTATCATTTATCATTTAATTGTTTCGCCAAAAGTAAATATACAGAATATTCGTGGACGTAATTTACGTACGTAACAAAAATACCGGTCCAAAATTTACCGAAGCGACATGACTGTGACTAATTTTCGGAGAAATTTATTCTGCAGAAAACTAAAACTCATGTCAAAAATAAGACACAACATTATAGTATACATTAGACACAAAATCACCTAATAACCAAACACGTTATTGTGTAATTTGTAAAATGTCGTTTAAAACCAAATTTCACATTATAAACTATTTAAGCACTAGTTATTTAAGTTTTACATAAAAGCATTACGCGCTTTTATGAAAAAATATGATCTTTCATTTTTTAATACTAGAGCCTGAACTGTGATTTTTTAAAATTATTCACACCAAAAGTTAATTATTAATGTATAATTAATTTATCGACCAGTGCATTCATATTATAAATAACACGCCTTTATAAATACTTATCCGTTTAAAACAATTAAACCAATTTATAACAATTTTTTGTGTTTACTGTAGTCTAAGATATACGTATTTTTTATAATATCAATAATGTTTATTGTTTAAACATAATCATAATATAAACTTGAAACTTAAGATAAAAAGCGTATATCGATATATATAAAAATACATTTTAAAATTAACGTTTACGCGAATATTGTATTCGTATATTTATATATAAATTAAAAATTTATACATATTTTATAATTTTCATTATTTATCTTAACAATAATATTATATTTATGTATTAAGATAACGAATTCAAATAAGAAAATACGAAATACAAAATAAGAATACGAACAACGTTTAAAATTTATCGACAACAATTGTTATTTACTATAATTATTTGTCAACTATAAGTAAACACTCCTTTTCATTGCTTAGAAATAAAAATTGTATGTAATTGTAATTTACATGTAATGTAAAAAAACAAATTTAAAAAGCAGATAATTTATTCCACAAAATCGTTTAATTTAATATTGAAGTTCTTGTATCGTAAGTAATATGTATTTTAATTTTAATTTTATGAGGAAGAAATATAAACCAATTTTGTTTGAATTAAATTCACTTTTAAATATATCAATTGTATATGAAAAATAGAATACAAGTATAAAATTAATTTAGTTTTTGGTAAAAACTCTCGCTATTTATTCATATTAATAAAACACGCTTCATTTTTAAATTGATAATAATCTAAGTTATTTTTATACCATAATTAAAGGCCTGACTCTTAAATACGATTTTATAATAATAATTATAATAATACAACGCATATTACTTCATATATCTGAAAATTATTCGAATTTTAACTTTATTTTAATTCATTTAAAATGTAACGCTCAAGTTAAAAATATGTTGCTTATATAAACTAAAACTGTGTATTTACTAATGATTTCATCTATTTTATAAGATTTATATATATATATTATATAATTAAATTGTATTAAGTTTACTATTAATACTAATACTCATACATTATAATTTTTAAAATCTATACATATGCCATTTTTATAGAATTTATAAACTCATATTGTATGTATTACATTATTACTGAAAAATATATTCACAAAGAAATTGTAAGTTAGAAAAAATTTCAAATAAAAATTATTATCGTTAAAACATTGAGAAATTAAAATATAGAAATAAAATTAATTAATTTTATGTATATATATATATATATCAAAACATTTATTGTATCTATAAAAATGTGAAACATTTAATTTTTTTTTTTCGTCTATCGATTAACTTTACAACACTACAAATATGAAATATTTATGTTATTTTCTTTTGAAATGTATAAAATAAGTCTTTCTCAGATTTATAATTCAGAAGCTGACCAACACAAATTAAATTTCAAACCAATTTACGTTCATTCGTCAATAGTCATGAACGAATCTTGGGAATTCATTATAATAACACACTAAAAACCTAATACAAGTAAGAGTTCCTAAAATTTACCTTTACGTTATTCATTTTTAAAGACATAGTTTTAATTCAATTTCTAGACAAATTGACCGTTTAGATGAATTTGTGAACTAACTTAATGTTTTGGAATAGAATTGAGGGAATAAAATTTATTTTTAATAAATATTCTAGGTCTAAAATAACGTTTTTCAAACTGGCGCTCCGTGAATATCCCGAAAATACATTATACATGAGTTAAATTTAGATTTCAAACAATCGAAATATTGTTGAACAATTTTAGCTTGCCATAATACTAAATGAAATATATATGATTACCTTAAAATAGTATAAACATTATACGCCTATGTCCTTGTGTCCTACAGAACACATATTATATATAACGTACGAATTCATTTCTCCCAAAGTCGAAAAAGGAAATTATTTACTCGTTTTTCGTTTTAAAATTAGCATTTCTGGTTTTCGATACTTCAGACAATCACAGTCATTTTATAATATCTGAATGACTTAATAAGAAAAAATTTGAGAAACACTAGACAAAAAAATACGTATGTAATTTGATACGTAACCTAATACAATTTTAACCTATGTTGAAATTGTAAAAAGTTCTGTAATTTATATTGTTCATTACCAATTATTTCGATTAATATAATTATGAACATTAAAAATATTCCGTTTTCGTATTTGAATTTATTTAATGGCTAATTTAAAACAATTACAACATTAAGTTTTAAAATAATAAATATTAATAATTTAACGATTTTTATATCTTAATTAATGGGTACTTTTTTATTTTAATTCTTTAAAGTAATCAATTAATCAAAATCCAAATATTTCTTCCAAATGCCGTGTTTAAATGAAAAATATTTAACTAAGAGTTAAACGACTTTATTAATTATAAAATTTGTTGAAATTTAGATACAAGAGATATAAAATAACTAGAGGAATAGGTTTTCAATTCCAAAAACAATGTGGTGCCTTTTTTAACTTAAAACACTATTAAATTATTCCACTCATTGGAATAGAGAAAATATAATAATAATATAATATAATATAATTTATATTATATTATAATAATAATTATTAATTAATAATATAATATAATTTAAATAATTAAATAAAGAATAGTGAAAAAATGTACTTTTATCGTTGTAACTTTTACCGAAAAAATGAAACCATTCCACGTTAAATGGATGACCCTACAGTATACACAAAAACACTGCACGCATTATTTTATATTTTATTATTAAATATTTTAACGTATATTTGGTTCCTTTTTAGCGTTTAAATAGATATGGCGTACTTTCAATAGTCTCGGGACGTGATAATAAAAACCCGATAAATTATTTCAACAGCGTACTTACCTATATATATATATAAATATATATTGTAAATTGTAAATCGGCATACACGCCTTAAACACAACGGAGGAGAGCTTTTATCAATTAAATATATGCTAACTAAATGATCACAATATCGTCTCATACGATGCATTTATTGAAAACTTGAAATATAGCGAGTTCTCGTTTCAAATTATCCAAATGTTGATACAATATTTTGAGTATATTTTTAGTACCCTGCCGTTGTTAATCGATATTTATAATCATCCATGGACTGCGTTCTATTTTCACGCGATTCGTTCATTTTTACCTCTTGCGATGCAATAATACTTTTTTTTAGAAAAAATAGTAAAATTACTCGAAAAATTAAATTATTGGGCTGGGTGAATTAACTATTTTCTCGGTTCTTAAATTAAATTATTAAAAGAACTTGTATAGTTTTTAATTTTATAAATTGAAAATTAACTCGAAAAAAATTTACTCGTTTTATTTATGAATTGAAAGTTAAAATTATTTAATTGACGATAAAAACAAAGTTCACATCTCCCTGCGTCTTAAAATTTTTTGCAATTTGACCTATTACCATAATATTAACTAATACTATAAACGTGACACTATTTAAATATTTTAACGACACACTATGCGACTCTACACGTCTACGAAAACTTTACATTTTCAACTGAATAAATTAGAAAAGTTTTATGCACGTAGAGATCGAATTGCCCTTTTAATTCGTCACATTCATCCGACTCTTAAACTAAATAAAACCTATTATTTCACTAGACATAATAACCGGATTTTTAAAATTAAATAGTCTCAAACTAACATCAACAATCGAAAATGAAAAATTCAGATAATGAAAACATAATTACCATATGACCGTGAACTAGGTACATTTAATACTTTTTCAAACAATTTCTTTATTTATTAAAGGAAACCAATTAAATATTATATTAGTAGAAATTAAATCATACACTGACGTAAAACCAATTGTTTTTTTGACTATTTTTTTTTTTATTTTAAAAACTTCTAGATAACATATATATAAATTTAACGATTACAATAAAAATAAAGTAAATAACAATAAAAGTAAATGTACCCAAGTGCATCACCTTCCTCGCCCATTTGACCAGTGTTTCCTCTCTTGGTGAAAGGGTATCTGACACTGGCTTACATGCCGCAGTCCGTACCGCCAATATTACCGGCGAATGCCCTCTTCTGGCCTCGAACGCTTTATAGCGTTCAATGGCTATCAGGTCTTTGGTTGGCGTCCCCGCAACCACCGTGATTGCGTAACAGAACACTGTCCGGTAAGCGCACTCAAACCGGATGGACGCCGCTGCTGTAGTCCATCCATCGCAGCAATACCTTAAAGGTCATGGACCAAATAGGGCACCCAGTTCGGAGTGCCGTACAAAAAAATTGATTGCACAACATTTACTAGTAGGCGTCTTCTGATCTAATACGGATCACCGACGTTCGGCATAAGGACACTTAAATTTTCCATCATCCACTGGGCCTTGATAAACGCGGCACGTATGTGTGTTTCGAATATCGTGCCCATAATGCCCAAATAAATTAAAAATAGATAACTGCACGTAAATATTTAAACTTTTCATAAGGCGTTAGTCAATTTCCTTATTTTTCGTCTCCGTTTGATTATATATTATCCCTACCTAAATTTTCATTTTTTTGTGAATAGTAACGAATAATACCGCGGTGTTTTTTCGATCGAACACTTTCTCTAAGACCGGCAAACGTTTCGAGCGATTTCCATTAAATTTGTCTATTTATCTGTTCGAATATAATATTTGGTATTAACATAGGTTATATTTATGCAGGCGTGCGTAACGGTAATTGAATTTATTATTTTTAAATGTTTTTTAGAGCTGCAACGAAACGAGATGTAATGTTCACACAATTTTATATGACATAGGTACGTTAAACATTTCATTGGCATGAGACTTAATTCGATTGAAAATTACGTCAAACCATTTATTAATAGTATTTTTAATCGTATGTTACGCTCTATGAAGTAAACGCAATACACACACACATTCATTAATTATTGAGGACAATGAAACTAATTATTACCGAAGAATATATAATCAATAATAAATATCATATAAATTTCGCAAAATGTCAAACTTTTCCACGGTTTAAACTATTTAGTGTGTGAATATCAATTTTGTACATGACTAGACAGTGGCATACTAAGAGGGGGAAGGGGGGTTTTGGGGATAAAACCTTAGTGGAATTCTTCAGAAAAAAATAACTTCAATTTTCTAGACGTATATTTTTAGTCAATAATAACGAAAAACTAAAATAATTTTAAACTACAATACACGTTATAATATAACGTCCTCATTAAAAATGAATAATTCATCAAAGCTTATAATGTGACCTGTTTCGTTAGGGCCATCCGATTTAATTATTTAAAAATAACCCCCCCCCCGAAATTCAGGTCTAAGTACGCCACTGTGAATAAAAATTAATCAGTTAAAAGTAAAAATTAAGTTATTTACTTGATAATTCTTTCAAAATTAACTTTAATCTTTTGATAAATTACTGTTTTAACTTAATGCGTTAATATCAAGTAAATTATGTTTACAAAAAATATCCAAACTAAGTTGAATCAACAACTATATATATATATACACATTTGCAAATAATATGTTTACACGATATTTAAAAAAATAGATAAAGATAAAAAATAAAAAATTACACAGTAGTATTGACATAAGGAACCTGAATTCATTTTTCACTTAATATTTTTAATGCTAATCGAAAACTTTTAAATTATTTTTTAAAAATAAAATTAAAAATCTGAGTAACTTTTAGCTTTACTTATATTTGTTTAATTTAACTCTATTGAAAAAATCAGTTCACCTGTCTAACCTTTATTTTGTATACGTTATTGCTGACGCTACATCGGTTTAATTTTATTTAGTTCAAAATTACCGGATAATTATATCTTCAATTTGCCATCACAAAACGTGCATGGTAATTCAAATTCTACGGAATCGTATTTATAAACATAAAATATGGGAACTCACATTTAAATAGTGGTAGAATAGACGAGCAAAAAAGAAAATCGTCCTCTACAGAATTATACTATTTCCCACTAAGTACTGTTCTAATCATATGTCGTAGGTGCAAATCGGAACATAAGTAAACGCGAAAAAATTATAATTCATAATTAAGTACGAAATACGTAATTGTAATTGTAACTGAAAAATGGCAGGGTTAGCCATCAATTAATTGATACCTGAAATATTATATCCGCGATCATGTTTACAATGAAACCAATAACGTGGCCATATTCAATGGCAGTGGACAAAATAATTATCGTTTGATGAATGTTCAATGTTTTATTTGAAGCCATAGTCGTCATTGAGTAACATAATAATATTCAAATTGTTCATAAATGCTAGTTTAAATAAATAACCCGTACTTTATGTTACGTAGATTGGCATTTTTTCTGGGGAATGTAGTGAACCCTTCTAATTTAAGTTGCTCCTCTCACCGCGTACATGTATATTATCGAAATAAGCGATTCTTATTAATATTGGTACGGGCTTGAAGATGTCAACGAAAAATTGTCAAACATTTTGTTAGGAAAATTCGTCGTGAGTATCTCCTAATTGTAATAATTTGTCACGATTGCATTGGCCATTTTTCAATGTAGTCATGACCGTAAGTACTAAAGAACGGTAAAATACTAATGATTCGTAATTGTTTTTATACAAACCATGTGTATATGATCAATGAGTTGTTCCGACGCATTTACGGCCTGTGAGTGCCTAACACAACGAGCGTATAATATCGTTATACGATTAGTTCTCTCGTAAAGAAAAACATGATGCTATATTGTCTGAGCATATTGAGCGTTATATAATTGGCACGTTTACATGCACACAGACGTTATATTGGATATTGTATCACACGTCGGTTTTATAAACGCGAGTTACTTTGGAAAAAAAACATTATTTATAGTTGTTCGAATCGTAACCGCAGCGCGATCTATTGTCTCGTCTATACACAACAATATCGATATGCCAAGTATTTCGACACGCACTTCACCCGGGTTGCTCTGGAATACTACGATGTATTCGTTGGTCAAAGAGAGTAACGTAACCGTAACGATATTTGTATTATCGAAAAAAAAGTCGTAACTATGACGATTCGATATTTCGGTTACCGAACATTTCATTATCGTTATCACCCGTGACGGACGTTCGTACACACCCATGGCACTTTAATTACCGTCACCCTACTTAGTGGCAATATGACGAGAATATATATATATATAAGTTGCTGATTTTAGCGAATCGAACGGTGGATTCAGTCCTTGGTTTTCCTCACGACGAACTTTGTACGATCCTTACACTCGACACACTAAGTGAAAGAAACAGCGGATCGTATTTTTAAATACAAACACCGGCTAGTGTTTAGATGGTTTCATTAAAATTGTATTTCTCAATTTTACACATATGACACGAGTCGCGAGTATACGAGTGCATAGTTAACCGACTCCGGTGGATGCAGGCGTCATTAGGTGAGTCTCTTTAACAATTTTATATGACCGAGCCCGAATGAACTAAGGGCCATCTATTGTTGTCTATCGAAACATAAGACGACTACGCTAGTAAATTTACACTATGACAAAAGTAGTGTGAAAGATCTATTGAAAAACTATTTGCATCTTTTTGACATGTTCATTAGGTAACGCGATTTATTTTAGGTAGCGAATAACACGTCTTGAAGGTTCGAGGTCCATTTTCTCTGATAATGATTTCCTTTCGGTTAGGTTGAAGCTGTACCACAGCCGTACCAGCAGTACCTCATCAACTGACAACAATTCCGTACGAATTTCCTCCTACCACTATCGCAAATATTTTTAACTTGATACAAGATATTTTTGGTTTCGGCAAAATAGAGCCACGGTCAGAACTGTAAGAGTTTCGTTGGGATTGTATCGAGATTGGTTTTGAAATTCCTATGGCCTTCAATTGCCGGATTTGTCGACTTTTTTCTTGTGAGTTTATTGGAAGAAACGGGTTTAACGTCGAATAATATTCAACAAAAAGTTTTCGAAGTTCTATAATGAAATCAATTCAACATTTTTCGTGTACAAAAAATACAATTGGAATAAACGTTTGAACTAAAAACATTAATATTATTATCGTTCTTATTATAGTCCGTTACAACTATATGTATTTATAAACATTAATAATGTTGAGAAAACTGTACTTTTATATACTAATGTCAAAATATCTTGAATAGAATTTGAGATATGAAGAAATACGTTTGAGTAAAATTTAAATATATTTAATTTACATGGTTTAATAAATTTTAACATTACTACCCGTTTATGATGTATTTACAAAAATGGAAAACGTTCTATAAATAATGAGCATTTGTATTAATTCACTCAAGTTTAAAACTCTATTCGACAAGTATTAACATTAATAGAGTATCCCGAGATTTTTTGTAGTTCATTTTTTTAATTTATATACATTAATTTAGGATGCGGGACTGAGAAAAAATAAAACAAAAAATATTCCCCATATTTAAGAGACATATTTTGGTGTCTCACTTAAGGCTACATAAAGCAAAATATAATGTATATTTAGAAACATTAATCCTGTCCCTCATAAGCGTAGACTGAATTTGTTCATTTATTTCTCACAGCTGATACACAAGTCAAGACGATATACATAACATAATTATAAAACTTGGTCTTAAAAGTTTTATTATATTTTTGAAAAGCAACTTTAAAATAATATTTGAACATCAAAAACAAAAAAATGTATTCAAATACTCACGAGATATCTCTATCTATCTATATATATATATAAATATATAATGTATATCATTGTATCGAATTATAAATTCTTCGAAAAACAGGTTTTTCAATACGTGTAGTTCGTTTCATGCTTATATTTTAAAATAATAATCGAAGGAAATTTGTTTTGAATTTATGATACTCTGCCATTAATTACAAATGCTGTATTTTTTGACGCTTGATCTCCTAGTCCTCGGTAATATAGTGGTAAATATCCCCGTCTGTCACACAGGTAACCGAGGTTCGTTGATTCGTCGATGCGTCACATAAATTGTTGATCGATGTTAGTTGTTTAGATAATCGCGACAAAATCATCGGACAAGAGTGAACGGTATTATAAAAAATCGTAATTTAGTATTTTTTACCGGTTAAATCAAACATTTGTTTAGAATATATTACGCGTTCGATGGTATTTTACAATTATTGTAAAGCAGCCATAAATACGTGTTTTTTACAATACAAGAATGTAAGTTGCTGTAGTTGGTAAATAGATGGAGCTACGATAATAATAATTCACGATTTAATTGCGTCGTCTCGAAGTGTTTACAGAAAAACATTTTGAATTATAATATAAAACGTCTTTTCACGAAATTCTTTTCACCTAAACGTGAACATATAACTACTTACTTAATGAAACAATTTCGAAATTATCGAAAGATATGTATTTCTATTAACGAATATACATCGTAGAAATGGATTGTGTTTTTTATTTTTATACAATTTCATTAAAAAATCGCCGCAAGTACTCTAGCGCCTACAATACAGTACGTAATTTTATTGCTGTAGCTAATTATTGATCTTTTCAAAACGCTATATTAAGCCAAAAATTGGTCGAATATATTCAATGAAAATTTGTTTATAAATACTAAGTTGTTTTAAGTAAACAATTCATAAACACTTAAAGTGTTTCAAAAAAGCGATTTTAGAATTAAAATAAAAATGAATACGAAATTTGGTTCGATGAAAACCATATTATCGACAATATTACCGGAGTTTTACAATGTTTCCTTGCGATTTTTCCGCGTCTTTCAGAAAATTATCGAGAACGTCAAATAACGAATTCGCTGAATATACATGGTTCATTACCAGAATGTGACACTTTACACGTCCAAATCAAAGCATTCCTATATAAAAAATGTTGTTTGCCGACGAAATAATTTAAATGAAAACCCGACGTTGTCGTAAAACCAAAATGCAATCGTAATCCAAAACAACGGTCATTATAATTTTGGTGAGTGGAAGAAGTCTGTCATTATATTTCGTTTCTCGAGTGTGTTCCAAAAATGGTTTAAAACCCCCTGTATTGCTACAGTAGCGACGACCACTCACAAGCGAACAAAATAATTATTGTATGCAGCTTATGTCTATTTCTTAGATATCGGTGGATATGATCAGTTTCGTAAAATGTCCCGGTTTACATCTCAACTTTGTAGATCCGACCGCGGTTGTGTTTCAAATCAATAAAAATAAATGTGTGATAATATTTGTTCGGTTTTGGTTTTACAGTGTATTGAACAAAACAAATAAGATTCCACAATTACGACACATACACGTTTTACATTTAGAAAATAGCGTTAAATTACCGGTGTTATGAACCCTTGTGAAATAGTATTAAGTATGTTTTAAACAATTGCTAATAGTACTAAATAATTGCTATTTAGGCAAATTTCTACCAGTCGTCGCATCGTCCAACGATAGTCCGAAATTGTGTGATATCAGCCAAATCAACCCTAACGAAATTAATAAGTATTAACTATTTAAGCAATTGACGGCCGCAGACATACCAGGACACAGTTTTTCAAAGTGTGCGATGTCAATCGAATACTTGATGCGCTAACGAGTAGTCTGAATTTACTGTTTGCCAAACAATGGCAGTGGTAAAACAGAATCGCAATGCCGAATGTAGGCGTTGTAATCATGACTTGCGAAATGTTCACATCCGAATTTGATATTCCGTCCATGCGTAACTGTTAATACCTATAATACATTTAAACGCGCGTGCGTGCATATAATTTACACGCTCTAGGTATTCACTTGTGCGCACGAGTCTTCGCGAAGTTATAATAACAATATTATCGCGCGTCTTCCGATTATATTTTCAAAATCCAAAGCGTTACGCTCTCCAGAGTGTGAATATAGTAAATAAAATTATAACGACAACAACAACAATACGGTGTTCAATTCGATTATGTTATATTGTATGTAGATGATTGTGTTTGCGACGGTATGCAAACATTCCGGGTGATATAATGTTTTTCGGTTCACTAACTATTATCTACCTAAAGTATGTACATTCAAATTTCTAATATATTCCACGTCCCGAATATTTGCCTTTTGATTTCACCTGTTATTGACGCTCGGATATATATATATATATATAAATATACACACATACACAAACGCGCGTTCACGCAAGTATGTATTGGGCACATACGTATTTGTTTTACAAAATTCCATAATAACTTAATAACTGTTTTCAAGTTGGTATAAAATAAATATATAGGTACGATCTTCGCGCAGTTGTTTTCATCGTTTGGCAATGATATGATCGTTGATTTATCATTACAATAACGTTCGCGGATTGACCCCCTCTTAATTTTATGCTAATATCTGTTTGTTTACCTACCGAACTTTATGATCAGTTTTAAATCCATCTGTACTGTAAACCGCCGTCATTTAATTTTAATTTCTATGCGCCCGGATAGTCATGCACATTCTTAAATTTCACACTTTATCTATTTATCTGCGCATACATATGCAAGTAGGTAGGTTGTATATATTTCAAATCTAAAAGTATATAATGTATCTACTAACACATACGTACACATCTTCGCGGTTCTTCGTAAACTTAATCTTGTAGGTAATAAACCATATATAATTGATAGTTTTGTACATAATAGCGTACTCTATTATAATTTCGGGCAAAACGTAACATTTTTCTTACAGTCAGGTCGTACATAATGTATATACGTGTAGCTATTATGTTGAATATGCCGATTATAAACGTTTTAAAAATCCGAATACCATATATATATGTTTAAATATTATTCGGAATACCGAACGAGTCGTTTAATCGCAATTTCTTTTCATATTCCATACCAAATTTTCGGTATATAGAATCTTAAATTTTTTAGGAAATATAGTAAATCATTACCTACTATAATTTAAGTAAATGTAGTCATAGTTATAATTATAAATATAATCGAAGGAATTTACTCAACACTATATATTTTAGTATAATTTATTTTAAAGCGTACATTAGCGTACTTTTATGACATAAATTACACAGTAATAAATCGTTTTATAAGCGAAAAATATTGATGTCAAACTTATCGTATCAAAATACCTTTCGACTAAGTCTTATTTATTATTATTTATTATTATTAATAATAAAAAAAAAATTTCATATACTATACAATGTTTTTCGAAAAACTAATTTCCTGTTTTTTATGAAAATATAGTTAATATAATAGTATTATTTACCAATAAATTGTAGCCAGAAATTACGTTTTTATTAAAAAAGTGATACGACATTAAAATATATTGCTATTATTATAAATTCCAACAGTCTGTTTTATATTTTGTATAGATAACATGAGGTACGTAAACGATTGTATACGGAAATCATATTGTCCTTCGAAGTTATGATAATAATTTTCCAGTCATTTACAAACGTAGTGCTTGACTAAAAAATCTTATATTTTTCGGTTAAATGAAACTTAACTCTTAATCGTTTTTCGGTCTAAAGAGTTAAAAAAAAAAAATTATTACTATCACTTACACACTAGTTATCGATATTAGATACGAACAAATACACATATCATTCTTATTGTACACCTATTCGTAGAGTTATAATAATAGTAACATTTTACGTCATAACTTAACACGATATAATCGTTTATTAGTTCTTACGCGTGTATTATACAAATTATTTATCCCATATCATTACTTATCATATATATATATTTGTTATCAGTATACTTATCTATTACGAATACACCAAGCATTCATATTGTACGACTTCGTTGACCATTTCGACCTTGTAAACTGAGTGGTTGCACGGTTGATATATACAAACGTGCGTTACACTTCACTTTCGAGTAATATCAACCTACCAAACTATTGTTTTCGTTGCCAGTATAAATAAATAAAGCGGATTCAAATTCCATAAAATTTATGATGAATTAATATATATAAACATTAAGGGCATTAATTTAAATAACGTTTCTTTTTGACAGTTTCTATGCATTGTTTATATAGCGTTTTCGTCTATGAAAAAACACCGAATTATAGTTGTTATGTTTCATACCAGGTATTATATATAAATCGATAATTACGCTTAAGGAGATCGATTAAACGGTGCATTTATCGTGGCATTTTAACACGTGACATGTGGACAAAAATTCGACCACTTTTGGGTAGTCGAATTTATTTCAGATGAAAGAATATTAATCACATTTTCCTCATTTCTAAGTTATTGTGGAAATCAATTTTTGACATTTTAATAAAAATCATTTTATATTTTATGTTTCGTTGTTCTAGTTTATTGAAAAAAAAACGTTTCCACTCGAGTAATATCCTAGATAATGGCCCGATGAGCTTAAATGTTTTGTTAAAATAAAATCGTAAGCGGATTAATTTTTGTCTAGTCGTTAGACTCCAATTCATAGAGTAATTTGCATAAAACGATTAAATTCTTTCCAATTATTTCCTTGCGCATGAGTAGGCCCATTACACTCTGGCTTAATAACCATAAAACTTCTCACACAAAGTTCCGAAAATTATCTATCCAATATTACCTAGAAAAATAGCATTTCTCCTTAAATGTTACAAGCAAAATATAAACTTAACATAAATGAAAATTATTTCAACATTCTTGTTATAAATTGTTAAATATTGGTTCGATTTTAATTTCGTTCAATCGGTATGGATATTGTATCTCAATGATCACGCCGTGTGAAGTCATAAAAACGACGCTGACTCCCCATTAGGCATAGTTCAGGAGTTAATACGTTTATTATATCTGTATTTATACCGATTAGAATACGAATTACAGAAATACTATAATATATATATATATATATATATATATATATATATATATATGTATATACAATAG
>JAIPRN010000934.1:0-59567 GCA_025469175.1 Geopemphigus sp. TES_GeoC_2020 | reverse complement strand
AATTAACTTTACGAGTACTTCTTTTTAAATTCATTCAAATCAACAAGACCGGACGGGTAAGTAATTTCATATTTAATAATAACATTCCTAAATAATTCTCTAACTCACAATCCCGAAAATGAATTACGTAATAATTCATTAAAAGTTAAACACATCCCCACTCAAACCTAACACCTACAATTAGGCAATTAAGTATTTTTCCCACAAATCCCTGGTGTTTTATTTTTATTTTAGAGTTATTACACATAATATAAGTAAAAAATTGACAACGTGAAAACAAACGTAATAATTAGGGAACGAATATAACTAATATTTATAATATATATGTAATTTGGCAATTGGTTGAGTAACGCGCATGAGACAAAAATTAATCAGAAAATAAATAAAAATAAAATGATCAAAATAAACAAAAATTTAAATACAAAAAACCTTCAAAATAAATTTACACGACAATTATTAATGTTCGTATATGGATGTTAAAATGAAGGATTACCGTAATTATTACATTTTACACGGCAGATTTAAGTACTAATTTTCAAGGAAAATGTTCGACCTCATTTTACGATTTAAAATAATTAACTACGAATAAACGAAAACGTGAAAATCTTTAACAATTACATTTTTATACCGTAGAAATAAAAAGATTAATCGAAAAAAAAAATAGAAAATAATAGCGTTAAAATTAAAACGTCCCCATTTAACAAGACATTCCATTACGAAGTTAATATATACGTACAAAAACCATGGGTGGAAATATATTTATCAAAAACCACCAACCTCGTCTACGATCGCAAACGTCATTGCTAGTGGCTAATAACAATAACCCTACTGCTGTGAAGCTTACAACCGTATACAGTTCGCACACGCCGCTACGTCAAGAGTAAACACAACGAGGCCATTTAAGTGAATTACGACTGTTCTTTTAAAATATGTTCACACTCGGTTGATTTCATTCACCAAAAGCGGTAGTAGCAATAAAACGACGTAAAACTCTCCTAAAAGCTTCTAAACGTCCCTGGACTACGCTCAGCGTTTACCGGAATAGAAATTATTTTCTCTTACTCTTTTTCCCTACCCCGCGAATCGGACGTACTTTATGTCCATAAATTCGCCATTACCGTCGGTCTTTAGGGCGTCGAATATGAAGTCGACATTTGACTTCACACGCCAGTCGATAAACTCTGTCACGAATCCACTAACAACAATTCGATATTTCAAACTTGAATAATTTCTGTTTAAAAGTTACACCCTCCATCCTCACAAAAGACAATTATTAAGTAACCGTCTCGTTGCTCCGTATTAAATATAACGAGCAAATACGAGTCTACAAGTATTTATGCTTTTAAATTCAACTGGTCGTTCTAAAATAATAATGAATGTAGAATATTTGCTTCAGTTAACGTTTTAACGTTATAATATAAAAGTGTATTTAGTAAAAATGCGTTTAATAAAAGCACATTTAATCGCAATATTTCTTCAACAATTTGCATTGCTTGCTGTTAGAAAGAAACTATCGACAATTGAAAAAAAACAAAAGGAGATTTTCATTTTTAACAAGAATCGACAATTTATTGCCATCAAGATTTGTAATAATTTGTCATAAAAATTATATCCCCTCTTCTTACACTTAAAACAAATATGAACTTCGATTTTCAAACTAGCTGTATTTATTTTTACATTAACTTAAATAATTGAAACGAACGAACGGAAATATATTTTTATTTTCGACATTCGGTTTATAGAAAATGATCGCTTGAAAATTTGGTCATACGAGTCATTTTTTACGTCTTTCCGCGGATATAGCAATATTCGTATGTTTATTTCCAAACTACGGTTACACTAAACTCATAGTACAACCTAACCTTGATCAGAAGGAACATTTAACGGGTCAAATGGAAATTTTTTTTAAAAAGCGTCTCCATAAAGGTGTTTTTTCAATATCTACTACAGTAATACCAATTCACCTAGATGTAAATTTAAACGCTAATTACTTAGAAAATATTTATTGAATTATAAAAATAAACATATTACTAAGAAAAAAGGTTCTTTAAGAATTTATAAGTAAAATCATAAAATTGACGTATCAAATAAAGGATAAAAGCAAAAATATTAAAATTACAAACAAATATGAAACGAAGGTCGCGAATTACTTTCTAAAAAAAAATATAACAAACGTTATTATTATATTTCTCTAGATATTACCTGGATCGTGAAAAGAAAACCATCATTTTGTATACACATATTATTAAACAAACGTAAAAAATCCAAAAACAAACAAGGTAAAATAAAATATTTTTTTTATCTATTTACTAACTGACCGTTGTTTACATTTCACACGACTGACAACACAACCACCACGTACCAACGATTTCACGGCGAGTAAATTAGCTAATGTAGCTACCTCGTATGGATTTTTATTTAACTGGCCAAGTTTAACCCAAACATATATCCCATTATATAATTTGATCAGCTAACTCTAATCACACGCACTTAGGTTAATGACCATATGCTATTTATGTAATTAGCTTTTAGATGTACAATGACATAATCAAGTTTAAACTAAATCCGATATGACCAACAAGCTAATATTGTTTGTCTTATCCGTCACATTTTACTTGAAATCACAACATAATACTCGTATATGAAGGCCTTGGTAACATGTAATACAAATATATCGCATACATACAACATTAACAACATTCTAAACGTATACATGAAATATTTAAATTAAATTAATACTAGACCGTAGTGAAATATAATTTCAATTACGTGTCATGGAAGGAACCAAATTACAGAGGATGGCGTGTATTAATAAAAGAATAATTTTTGAAAACACAATATTGAATATTTAGATAAACGTTAATTTTTAATATAAATACTATAACATCTAAACCATATTAAAATAAACGAAAAGAAAAATGCATTTGTTATTCGCCTTATTAATATTTAACAATAGTAAAATATTGACGTTGATATCTTAAAAACTATTAAGTTTTTCATTATTACAACATCTTCGTAAATAATTGGAAATCATTACAAATTACTAGAAAAATTTAAGTTTTCTATCTTTAGCGCATTACGTATTAAATTATATGTCTATGTTAAGCAACATAAAACTTATAGAGAGCAACTAAAATTATTTTTAGTAGACAATCACTTTGAACCTAATCAGACACAATAAATTTGCCAATAAGTCATACGTCAATAATTCGATATTAATTTATTGACAATACAATAATAATTTCTCACCTCATTCAATTCTTTATTCGCATTCATTTACGGCTCGTTTAGTTATGACCACTTATGCTAACTCAGCAAAATGACAATGTCTATAGAAAAAGGGATTAAATGCCATGAATGTTAACAAGGTATTTATTAATAAACGACGTGATAAAAAAAAACTGTTGTAAAAAATAAGGGAGAAAAACAGAAGGAAAAGAAAGAATTATAATTCGTGGTAAAACAGAAAGTATCTAATGTAAAACGGTTGCTTATCTGTAGTTGCAGCGGTATGCTTTTAAAAGCAACGATCTCCTTTGAACGATTTACCGGGTTTAAGCCCAAAAATAACGAGACAGAGCAAACAAAATTACCCAGAAAAAATTAATAAGGAATTCGTGGCATTTGCAAAATATATCAGTCCCGAAAATGGTCGGAGCGTTCTCTTTCTTGCACGTTACCATAAAAGCATCTCCGTATAAACAAACAAAAATCCCTAAATTATTCAAAGTTGTATGTTATTTAATACATTTCTAAAGTCAACAAAACGTTGTATATTGTTAGAAGTATCGTAACCATAATTAACCATAAATATGATAATTAGTTAAAATAAATATACTTCATAGTACACCGACACAGTAATTCACAATTTCACCTTGAAAAATGACTACGTAAGAATATATTTTTGAAAATTCGACAGGACTACTTTTTAAACATTAGAAGAATGAAATAAAATAATAACCGACAGAAAAAATGACGTATTGCTTACTCTTAACTTCATAATAATTATGCATTAACCACACGTCGAAAAAATCAAAAAATCTTTACTTCTAACTTAAACGCCTGTACAAAAACAAATAAATTTCCTTTGACAACTTAAGAAATGGTAAACAAATTCCACAACAAACCTTCAACTTTAAAATAAAATGTTAAAAATAACACAAATCAATCATAACAATAAAATTTCAACTTTTCAATAATTAAATAACCAATTTTAGTGGTATGCTTGTCAAAATATATATAAAGATATACATAAATTAATTTTTTAATTACTAAAAATTATACGTTTATATAATGGACCAGTATTTTTTATACATAATTTATATAAATTATAAACAAATAATAATACCACGATAGGAAAGTTATTATAATAATTTTTACACAACCAAGGTTTACGGGTCGGAGAATTATTAATTTTTTTTTTACTTCGGCCCCATGTCAAAGCACTCGGCCGTACTCATTAACTCGTAAAACTTTCAATTCTGTATATGCGCGTTTCGAAGGGCTGAAGATGGCGTCTCAAAAATATATGCAAAGGAGATGGAGGGAAAACATTTTTAAGCAGCGACGAACTGCGTAAAATGGACCGGACAATTTAGCTGGGGTGAGAAACCCGTATAGAAAGCTACAGCTCGTAGACGCCGGGGAAGAGGGTTAATGGCTCTCGGATATTCCCAAAGGAAAGGATATCGTTTCACTCTTTTATCCACATCCAGTATTACTTTATTGTCGCCCCGAGATTTATTTATAATTTATTTGTCGGCTCACCAATTTTGCGGATGTTGTTTGCAATGGCTTTTTATCGTCGTGAAATTACTTATATAGCACATTGTCTCCGAACACGGACAATTCCTTTTATTACATATTTGAACTTAAGAATTCACAGATATATGATAATTATCGATTTACGTTTACCGTCTAATCGGTAAAAAAAATTGTATTATTATTGTTATCGATCGTTTCGAAACGCGTTGATCCACAACGCTTTATCGTTATTTATTTTTGGGCTATATTAATATTTTTTATTTTAAATACACCGATTAGTTTATTTATTTCTTCTACCTCTATTCAATTGAATAGTATGTGCATCTGTCGCTATAAAAAAAGTATCGAAATGGGCAAAAAAAGTCTGGCTCAAATCCATAGCCTTCGATAAAAAGGAATATAAATGGGCGTTGCTGGAGAAAAATTGGTCTTTAATATAAAAAAATAATCATGGAAATACGCATAACGGCTGCCAAATTTCAGTGCTAATCTATATCATCCTAAATAAAAACTTCATTTTACTTCATTTAAATATAATATTTTTAGCAAATTATCTTTAATAAAGTCTAAAATAACATCCCTAGAATGTAATAATAATATAATTATATACATTTAATATACGCAATATAAATCATTAACCTCTAAAATGCGTTAAAGTAGACGTGTTCACTTTTATTCAATTATTTATAAATACAATACGTAAATGCTATTCCCAAAACGTATTTATTTCTTACGAAAAAGTGAGCATTTTTTCATATGTGTATGTGTTAAAAACAGTTTACAAATTTACTACACAACTCGGTAGAACAATTTAAAAATTGTATCTTACAAATTAAGAAAATCCCACCTTTCGAGAGTGCTAATTATATTAATTTGTATACGTTTTTATAAAATGTATTACTTTATTTAATTACATTAATATATTGTATATTAATTTTAGCTTATATTTTATACCTATGAAATAATTACAAACGAAACAAAATAAAATTGCAACAAATCAGCAAGAAGAATAGAAGCATATGAGGGTTTCAATTCAAAACAATAATCAAAATCATTATTCATATTTAGAACAATACAAATTCCAGATTAAGAGAAAAACGCTGAATAATTTATCGAGGCCAAACAATTATACAATTATATATTTTTGTTATACTAAACTTTTCCAAAAATTAAAAAAAAGTCGACATTTTTAAAAAATGTTTAAATGTTTAAACAGTCTTAGAAGGATTTTTAGACGAATAATCTGATATCAAGAAAATTACATTTTATTTTTAGAGTTTCGATACAATGTTACGACTATAATTAGAATTTTCACGCTTAATAAATTACTTAATCGAAAACAATGATTTTTAGGATCGCGAATGGTCGTATAACGAATAACAATAACTCAACTACGAATATTAAAAATATATATACTAAAAAAATATTGGAATAAATAAGTCAACTTCATATCGTAATAAGTAATTAATGGTACTGACGTGATAAAGTATGATCTTACAAGAATTAATTACCATAACGTTCTCGTAATATAACACATAATTTAAATCTAATATTTGCATATAAAAATAATAAATAAAATCTTGCGACAAAGATTATATAATTTAGATAATAATTTAATATAATGAAAAAAATCTCTTCCGATAAAAAAATTAGTATTCCGAATATTAATGTATCGCGAATATAATTTATACAAAAGTTACACTTACGTATGAACAAAAACAGAACTCGTTAAAATTAAAACAAAAAAATGCGTTGTAAATTACAATGTAAGAGGTATTATAACATTAATAAAAAAATAAAGGGTGATTAATTAAATACGTTTTTAATTTTTTATAATATAGAATGAAAACTCCATTACCCCTTCATCCTACACAAACGTATAATGCATCATTCTGTATATACAAAATGAATATATTCAAATTCTATGGATAAAGACAAGAACAAAGAATTATTTACAATAAATAAGCGTCTTTTAGCGATTTAATTAACGAAAAATAGTTGAAAAATCGTAAATTATTAAAAATTGTAACTATTTTGTGTTATTTAATAACACATATCACGTATTCACATAACACGCATCTTTCAGAATAATAACGTATTATTAAACAATTTATTATGAATTAATTTTACTTTTAAAAATAGATATATAAAGAAATAAATATGAAAGAAAATTAAAAAATAATAACAATCATAAAAATATTCAAATCTCATATCTTTGTATACACAAAGACGTTACATAGTTATACTAATCATAATATAAATTACTAACGCTAACGTATCGTGTACGTAATGTACCATCATCTTAAAATGAATAATTAAGAACAGAACCACTAAAACACGTCTATCGTATTTGCGAAGACTCCGTTGACATTTTTAAACCATATTGGTTGATTTTCTCCACAAACGATTACAATATACTAAACGAGACAATATCGAGTGCTAAGTTTAAGTTCCAATGAATCTATACACAAAGAAGGAAATTTTACTTTTTGTCAGTATCTACCTCGTTGTATCGGATTACAGTCCATATCATATATTTAATTTCCCTTAATATTCTGAGTCATTGTGGGCATATCTCCAATGCAAACATCCCTTTCTTCGTCCCAACTCAATATTACCACCGTGACACCCTTCGCCGTCTCGACCACACCCTGTAAGCAACGATATACATAACGACGACGGTGGCGGTGGCAGTAACGTTCACTCTCGCTCTCTCTCGCTCTCTCTCTTTTTCACTTCTCCTGTACAAATATTTGATAACGGTTTTCCGTTTTGGCTTCGCAGCGACATTTTAAAATGATTTATAACCGCCAACGTTATGCCATATTTCTGGCCACCTCCGCCGTGTATAACCAAAATAATAAATTATTTATGGAAACGGCGGATGAGATTTCCGTCGGTCGGTCTTTCGGTCGGTTTATCCCCCGGAGGAATCTTATTATAATAATATGAATTACGCTCGTTTCTCCACCCGCGAATCGTCCCGACCGGTTCGTCATCGTACACGGTCTCCTGTTCTCTTTGTCACCGCCGCAACAACCGCGAATATAACATTTAATCCGCACAATGAATCCGGCGTCACACTACGTATCCATATACAATAGTAGTAAATCCGCCGATCTCGCGAGACTTGTATACGTCGTCAAATCTTGACTGATGCTAAAGTGTTAATCATTTGTCACGTGTTCGTTAACGCCAAAAGCGATTCTAAATCTTTACGCGACAGTCGAAACACGTCTACAAATTATTATGAAGCACACGTGAGTTATGTGCGTAAGAATAATTGTACCCTATTGATAACATGACCACGGAAAAAAAGATTGTTGATACAGTAACAAATTAATTCTTTTATAACAAACGTATTATTCGGCCTCTACCGATAAATTGAAATTATAACGAAAATAATTCCAAAATTAAAGGAAAATATAGAATAATATGATAACTATAAAATTATTATTAGTCAATACCGTTAAATTATTCCAATAATATGCATTAATGTAAGGGATATCGTACGTAAAAAACAATTTATAGTAAATAATTGTCAAACAAAAATTTAATGAAGAGACACATTTGTTGAGTATTTGACGTCCATTGCTTATTAAAAAAGTCCACTGCTTTACTAAAAATAAATGTACCGAACGTTATTGATGAGTACACATAGACAAATATAAACTAATATTAAAAAAATCAAACATTATTTTAAAATAATTAAAACAAATTTTAAAATTTAGCGTACCGAATATTAATATATCACTACGCGAATTCATTGAAATAAAATACAATCAATAGAATATTAAACAAATAACGCGAACGAAATGTGTAAACATCGAATTATATAATATCGCCATCATTATATCAAAGCCTCAAATAATATTTTCGTATAAACTTATTAAATTTAATTAAGTTTAAAAACCTATTCGGGATAATGCAACATTTTTTACAATAATCGAGACAATATAAGGAATAAATTTAAAGTTAAAACGAAACGACGTTTCACGTTTTCAAATCTTTGGTAGAATTTTTATTTAGCGAAATATGCGCCATTTTTATAAAATTGCCGGTAACGTTCAACTAAAGTCTAATATTATTCTCACCATAACAACCTTACGTTAACTTATTATTCAAATAAAAACTCAATATTTAGAATATACTTCTAAATTATATATATTATTATATTTTTAAATTTATTTACACGTATATGAATTTGTCACCGTTAAAATATAGTCCAAATAGGTGGAATATTTGATATATAATTCGAACGAAGTGTAATTTATAAATATATTTCTTTTAAATCATAAGTTGTGAACCATAAAAAGACGAGTTTTTTCTACAAGTATTCAAAGTGTATACCAATAATAGAAAAACGTGTAAGCTTAAATGTATATAGAAAATACGTAATTAATTACACGAAAAAATGAAACACATTATAAGAAAGAATGACTGAATACACCCAATTGAAAAAAGTATAACGTTCAAAGAGATTAATAATGCTATCAAAAGATTAATCTACTTATAATTTAAGACCGCGAGAAAAATGAAGCAAAAATCAAATGAAAAACGGAGGGGAAAACACTAAATTTTTACACGGCTATAAGACTACAGGAACCACCTACATAGAAAACAAAGCCGATTAACTGTCACGCACAACACTATATTCAGCTGTATACACTTTATATGTTATTATACGCTCAGACTGCACATAATGACCAAAAGAAATAATACAGAACACCGCTCTAATGTATTTATTTTTCAAAGCTTTTAGATTTCCGTATAAAATTATCTAGGGAGCGTGCGTTAAATATACATGTAGATCTTCGTTACATCGTTTATATAAAATAAACTACCTGTTATATATCACGATAGAATATCTACTAAATATATATTTTTAAATTTATAATAAATAAAATCCGTATAAAAACTATCACGGCACTTTTGTCGTATATTTACGAAACAATAATTATAATTGTTAATCATTAAACAAATTTTAAGGTCAAAATATTTGCAATAATTCCAGTTTTTTATTTTGTATGTGAATAACGAGATTTTCGTTATTTTTCATTATAAAGCACAAAACATGTAAAACAATTATTTGTACAGATTATTATTTATTATTCCTCATACAGATTTGTAACCGTTTTTATTTTATTTTGATAATTATTTAAAGACCCAAATTTTGATATATTTTTAAAAACATTTGATGCTTTTGAAATAAATTAAATTAAAGTTTGATATCATAAAACAAGTTAAACATTTTATTATTTCAATTATTTATGAAAGAATAAATAAACGGGCTCTATTTATATACATACTTTATACTTTATGCACATTAAAAAACATCCACTTAATTCATCTAATTGACGAGCACGAAACTTACCTGGAAAAATAAATACATATATACATAAATATTTGTATTGAGCACAATTATCTAGTGTTTCAATTGATAGGGTAAATACGTAATGATAAATTAAACGAGACAAGTTGTTCTTACATTAAACACGTGTAACAATAAATAAACCGAATAATTCAGCTACTTGTGTGTATATATATAGAAACATCTGTGAGGATAATGTTCTCTAACGCTGAAAAATTATGTAATAAGTATAATAAAAAATAAATTAGAAAAAAAATACTAGTAAATATAATGTAAACAATCGACGTATAAAACAGTGAGAAACAAACCAACAACAAACGAATTTTACATTTCAACAACCCAAATAAATTATGTGGATATGCGAACCACAAACAGTAAATAACCGTCATACACATTATGTATATTAAATACAAATAAATTATAATAAGTGCAATGTTTTACTAAAAAATACACAACCATTCAGATAAGTTCCTAAAATAATTTGAAAAAATTTTTTAACATTTTTAACATTCAACGCGATGTGGATAAACCATGTCTTTATGACAAATCATCAATCCGAAATAGTACATCAATAATGCGGTACAGGAATCGTTGTAATTATACGAAATAAATGTGTGTCTCTATACTTTTGGTAAAATGTTGTTGTTTTAAATTTTCACCACTTAATGCGTTTACAATTTAGGAACTCTAGCAAAATAATTGTAGTGTAAATTAATGACGTCAATTTCAATAAAGTAACAAATGCAGAATTGATACAATTGTGGTAAACATTTTTAGTGTCATAAATTACTCAACGAGCTAAAATCTATAAATTAAAAACATTTTACATTTTACGCGAACGTTAAAAATAAATACACCAATGATTGCACTAAATTAGCCAACGTACTTGATTATACTGTGTTTGAAATAATCTAAATGTACGAAATTATAATAAGTTATTTGAAAATAACATACGCCATGCTTTTTATAAGTTTTTGTATGCGTCTTCCAATTACCGCTAGCCAAATCTGTCTATTCGTACATACATTTAATATAATTTGCTATTGATATGTTATATTATATACTAAAACGATTTACTTGTTTTAACGTGCTTTAAAACAAATATATCATAAAAATACACAATATATGGTTATAATTGAAATGAAATGCAAGTCAGTATAAAATATTCCAAGTTAATTATAATGAATCGAAAACGTAAAATATCAAAATCGAAATATTAACAATAAATTTGAAAGTATGGCAATATTTTATATGGAATAGAAATAAAACCTAAAAAAATATCAAAGAACAAGTCATATAACATAATAATCATAAGAAGTGCTGTTTAAAATTTGAAATTACCGAAATTAAATCAAAAACCTAAAATAACTACATTGACGTAACAAACTGTACCGTAATAATGTTCTATGATATAACAAAGTAAAATAACGTTATTTTTTTCATGCGAAATATAAAGTTGATATTTAATTACACGTTATTCAAAAGCTCTTAATAAAAATAATTATGTTTTAATTACTTAATTGAAATTATAAACGTTTACTTTTAATATTAATATTTAGTATGCCGTCAATTTAATAAGTAAAATATACTGAAGTAGTATACTAATTGAATTAAACGACGATAATTTTTTTTAATGACATATGAAACATAACTAAATTATTTTTCATTTATTCTTATGAATTAGTCGTTGAATATGTTTACTTATTTATCGCTTCATAATTAATATTAAATTGAAAAATATAAGGAAAATAAGTACCGATAATCAATTACAACTTTTAATACATGCCTAATAAGTAATATCGAAAAATATTTACAATTAAAATTTATAAGAAAATTACTCGTCACATAGATTTAAGAAAAAAAAAGTATTAAAAACAAACTTTTAAATTACTGAAAATATTCTTTAATTATTAAACCTTCGAATTCATATCAACTACATTTATTCATTTCGTTGAAAAAATAAAACGTTTACTTAATCGAATATAACGTAAATTACATTATAAAAACATTGTAGTTCATAATTTAAAACAAACTTGTTTACGGTATGGTATACTGTATGCTTGGAACATTTCACCTTCACGTCGTATAACACAATGACATTGGGATCATACATATAGAACGCTAACGTTAAGTCGAAACACAATGAATACCAATACGGATTAATACGAGTTCTATTTTAATAATGTTCCTTATATTGTTCGATATAATTACTAAAAATACAACGCGTTCTCACGAGGCGAAGAATATTTTATGTAAATTAGTTTCGAGCATACCCGATTTAAAAATTTTTTTGTGAATTTTAACAGTCGAGCTATTTTTAAAATTAAAAAACGATTGAGTAATAACCGTTTCGAAAATGGCTAGCGTTTGACTGATTCACAAACGTGTAACATATGATTGCACAAAATTCTCTGATGTTTTACTCGTCCATTATTTTACGTATAGTATTTAATTATACATATATCCATACGATATACATTCCATCTCATAAAACTTACCTAACCGTTTTTTTTAATTAAATAGTTTATTCGACCACTAAAGGTGTACGTATGTATGTATATGTGTACACACACACACACGTACGTGCGTGCGTGCGTGGGTGCGTACGTACATACATATATATCAGTTAAACTCGGTAAGTGTTGCAACCCATTCAAAGAAAGAAAGTATTTGTGTTTTAATTCTGTTTATTAAAATGTTTTTGGATACACGATATTTTTTGTTTTCTCATCTTGTGTGCGTACACGAATAAATCAGGTTTACCAACATATAAACAAGTTACATGAGTTGTACATACGAGGAGCGTATTATATTTTCTGAATTTAGTCCATACTCTTGTAGCGATTGTCCCTGTGCTTTGTCGATTGTCGACGCAAATACGATACGGAAACCACAAACGTTTGATTTAAAATCGAGTATTAATCGGCATTATTAGAACCCGTGGCAACAGTATATCTTTAAATTTTTCGTTTAAAATTGAGGCGTCAATGAACATGGATCCATCATCTTTTTCACTGAAAGCTTGATACCATTGCGAAATTGTGATGGATTGATGTTTCGCGTTATTTTAAATCAGCGTGCAGTGTTCGTCTGAATTGAGCAATGCGTAAATTCAAATGATTTCCAGTTTTGCTTCCCGTTGCTCGACTGTTTCTCAAGTCCGTGACGCTTTTTTCTTTCGTGCTTGGGATATATCTTAACCAATCGCTAGTCGTTTATGTGGCATAATTGATTTGACATTGAAAAAAACGCATTATGACGCAACGGGCAATTGAATCAACGCCACTTGTTATGTAAAACACGAACTGTAGCTGTTTATATTTGATTCGATTCAATTCTGTCTAGTGTATCATATTTCACAGATGTTTTACCTACCTAAAAATAATAATTTTACGACCAAATGCAGGTATCCATGACGACATATTATAGCGATATATAATATCGTATATAAATAATACACGCGCTGTCAATACTAAGCAAAAAAGGTACAGCCGAAACACACTTCGTACTCAAAAACCCATATATACTAAATTTTACGGAAAACGATTAAGCAGTATAGAAACGCGTAAGAAACAATCGTAGAAACATTAAATATATATATAAACTGCTTCAAAATATAAATGCACAATGCATGACCAATAAAATAGACGGAAATAAAATCGAACGAATTTACGCCAAGCATAATTAAGTACTTTTCGCGGATTCGAAGTAAACTCCCTGTATTATAGAACAGATTCGGTCAAACTGACGGATAACGGCGATAATTGCATTTTCGTGTTGACGCGAAAACTACTTAACGCGTACCACACACGCTAACGGGAGGGGTATGGGAATAATAGGAATAGAAACAAACTGAAAATACGGTAACTGACACAAAACGAATATAAAAATTACCGCCCGTCCTATCAACGTTCCCATCGCTCAGTATAATATAATCGCCTTTACTGAAGCGGGTAGTGAGGGCGCTAGAGCTTTTAACGCGTGCAAGACAAGAACCATTAATTATTGCTAATAGTCCATGCCGAGTGATCTGTCACCGCAGTTGCGTGAATCCCAGACCAAGTGTTAAGACTATATACCGTTTCAAACCGTATTATTATTATTATGAAAAAACCCCCGGTCAAGATTAATATAATTACAACTCGTTTTCTAATATACTTAAACTACATTTTTGACTAAAAAGCCGTTAAATTATGGTTTTAATAGAAGTATTGACAATTTTATGAAATTTAATTTAATTTTTCTCGTTTGTAGCATATTCGAAAAATCGGCTTTTGTGGATACTAACGTGTGTGACAAATATAATAATAATTCGTTTTATTTATTTAAAAAATTATTAAAATTAATTGTTGGCGAACGTTAAATACGAGCGAGTAAATTACTTCTTTCGAAAAATATACGATTAAATTTTTAAAACAACTACGTCGGCTTTACTTTCACATATATTGTAATGATATTTAAAAAAAAATAATAATTTCGTTTTTTTCTATTTAAGTATAGTAATATTGCATTCTCTGACGTGATGTAATATTTTGTTATAACTTACTACACCAGTATGCTATAAATATATCAATATGTATCAATTAAAATCTATTTAAGTGTATGAGAATATATTACGCTTTAATTTGAAACGTAAAAGAGAACATAAAGTAGAGATTTATGAAACGGTAGATGGAGGAGCTCCGTAAACAATTACGAATAATCGACAATATCTAATATAGAAATCGAGAATCTGAATACGTATTCAGAAATAATTTAATCGGAGCAAAGTTACATACAATGTATACGGTTATTTAAAAAGAAGCACGCGTATATCTACTTCGCCTTGTGCACGCCAATATTCGTTCCGTTTATTGCATGTCGTTCGACGGCACGTTGATTTTAAAGCGAACAATTTCGTCGATTTATAATTATATGACTGTGCGAATATAATAAACGTTATGACGTCTCGTTTCGAGTTCCCCGGAGGAGCGTCGTATGACTACCCGACAAGGATGCGCACGTCGCCAACCCGTGGCCGAGATCTAAGGATCGGAGCCGACGGAACTTTTTATTATTATTAAAAAATAAGAAAAAGGTAGAAATAAAACAAAATTAGCCATCGAATATCTATATATTTATACATATATCTTGTTGTCGTAAGGTTGTACCAGCATGAACAAAAATGGGAAAGGAAGAAAAATTAACATATTACGAAAATAACCTCAACATATATATTATCTTGTTCACTATCAAACGCGGTCCTTGTCACGGAGAACGATGGACGAATAAACTACTCCATAACTGCTGATGTGAACTTAAATAAAAATAACAAACTAAACTCAAAAAAAAAAACGGATACACTATAAAGTTGAATTGAAACTATTGCGAAAACTGCTTCCTTGTCCGTGGCTGTCAAAAGAGTTACAAAGTCCACATCGAGTAGGTCGGTAGGACCGTCGATACAAACCTTATCGCTAAATAACTATAATCTCGAGTCGATGAACCACGGATGAGTCACGGATGATATTAAACGTTACGTCGATTCTAAATAAAATACGTCTATATCGCGAAATATGACAAACGAAGTGTACGATATTCGACAGACAAGGAGAAGGTATACATACGCGCATAAAATGTGCACGAATTACGCCTTTCTGCCTCGTGAACTGCGTTGATACCCCTTATATCTTACGGCGCGTCTTGAAAAACGTCCCCGAAGGGACCACTGATCAATGCAACGTTGGTCCTTTAAATCATTCGAACGCCTAGCACAACATACGCGTTACACATAAAACACGGGGAGGAAAAAGTACGTTTGACGTAATAAATTCGATCGCATCGTATACAATTTACGTACACGTCTTTCCTACTATTATTCGTCAGTAATAAAACATAATTTTCAAAATGCTCTGACGTGTTTCCGCACCGTTAAAATTACAAATCCTAAACCGCGTTGAAATAATAGCGACAACAAAAACAAAACACATATATTACTATTCGGAACGCGCGAGTACCGCGCCGCAAGGAAGCTATTATTTTAACAACGACGCGTGTAGATTTCGTTTTAGGTTCACGCTTATTGGAGTAGTAGTATAAGAACCCTAAAAGTTTTGTACGACATACGCAATCGGTCGGAAATTAGATGTAGATTTTACTCTGCCAAAATTGAAAAACTCCGAGAAGTTTTTGCGCGAGAAGGTCTCGAAAAAAACGAACTTTACAACTTTCGAACGGGCCCAAAACATCCCCGTAACAAACTACGCGTTTCGCTCGGAATTGTCTCGGGCGCATGCGATGATTAATGGCTTCCGGATTTGAAAAGACAACGCCACACATATCACAAACGAATCCACGAAAGTGACCAGCTCAAATAAAAAGAAACTATCACTTGTCCGAGTCGATTCTATTCGAAACAAATAAGTACTACCGACAAATCATTATGCCACTTTTTCGAAAATGTACAACAGCGTTCGTGACTATATTTTATACGAAAACGAATTATTTTGTTTCTATCCGTTTTGTTGTATTTTATTTATATGCGGTATACGTCTTATTTATTTAAATATACATTTCACATACAATACGAAATGTATCTCGCGAATACGACAATTATAAATGAAAAAAACCTTGTTAAAAAAACGAAAAACCCTACATACGAAAACTAATATTTAAGATAACACAATAATACAAATATATAGTACAGTTACAATTAAAATGTCGACTATAAGTTAGAATACAGTCTGTACATGATTACAATATCGCGAGCAAATTTTACCTATGTACATTTCAACACTTACAAGTATAGATTGATTGCGCAGTATAAATGTACAAAATTACAAGTATATATATATATAGTCTATTGCCAAGAACACGGAACCTAGGCAATAATTAACCGGATACGAATAGACCAGTGACGATGTAATGAACCAATACACAAATGGACATTTATAGAGAAATACAAGATTACACGACGACGGAGAAAGCATGCAATCAATACAACGCTTAACTAAATATTGCCCTAACAAGAAATATGGTAGTGATCTCGTAGATTTCATCGCAATAACCCCAAAAGTAGAAGAGTAGTTAAACTCCCCAAAATTATACGCATTCACGTTATCCAACAGAATATTATACAAAAATGTATTTTTTTAGTTTATCCGTTTAACATTTAAATTTTATTAATAATCTATTTATTTTCTATGTTACAATGTTACATTAATTCGATAAATATGTATCATGCCTATAAATAAAAATCGACCGTGTACGTTTTAATTATTTATATAGGCGCGGTTATTGTAAAATAACATTAGATAAATAATTATAAAAAGTTGTTCGTTTAATTATAATAACTACTTTAGGTTACTTAACATTATCGAATAATGGTATCCGACATTCACTCATTACTATTATAAAAGAAGTGAATATAAATATTAATACTTTTATTAACGTTTATTAAATACGTTATTTACATTACTAGCGTTTCGGCTTATTTTTTATTCTTCCCTATCGTTATTGAGATATTATGACAGTTACGACGTCTTATAGTATGGTTACTACGTCTTATACTTAGGGTTCTAAGTAAACAATTTGTATTTGTGTCATATTCAAAAACAATAAAAACGAAAATTTACATATTGAAAAATACCAAACACATTCTTAAAGAACTGTATATTTTTATAATGTTCTATTTCAGAAACGTTGTTGGTTATAACATAATTGTGAAATTTCTTCGAATATAATTACATATTAACGTAAATAGATTTTTTTTGTAATAGAATTAATGAACATTTTAAATTTAAAAGCAAACAAAGATAAAGTTCACTTTTTTCTAAAATAATATCACCAATTTCTCATTTTATAATAATTACAACCGACGACCTACACAAATAGCATAATTTAGTAAACTCGCTGCATCCTCTGATATAACTATTATAAATGTAAAATTTAATATAGGCAACGCTATTATATTGAAAACATTATGGACACTTAGATATCAACAGCAAAAAATGCCTATTTAATAATATTTTATTTAAATATGACATATATATTTTACTCCGATTATTAATTCAAGGAAAATATAGAATATAATTTAAAAATTTATAAGAATTTAGAAAAACAAGAAACACATTGGTGTAATGTAATCGCACATACGAGTAATCGAGTGAATATAAAGTACACAGTTTTCGCCGAAAAAGCCAAGTAACCAGAAAACAGTAAACTGCAATTTCATCATATCCCCTATCGTCGTTATCTACAAAAACGTATTAACTATGAAAATAAAAATAAAAAAAATATACAAGGTCTTACATAAAACGAAATTTAAAACAAAAATTTAAATACGAGGTCTACGAATAAAACGATGAAATTTATGTATTTGATTAAACGTTTCAAACGGTGAACTTTACATTTCAAATGGAACATTATAGATTTTATAAAAATTGATTAACGGATAATTTGTTCTGATAATACTTTCACACCGAATCAAAATTAAATATACGATATAAATATATGACGATGAACGAAACACAGTAATAGTTAGTTAGGATTTTAAGAGAGATTATTTAAAACAAAAATAAAAATAAGCAATTTTCAACCACCTACGCAAGAGAATAAAACAAAATTAAAAACATTTAATATTCCGGGCAACTTTGCACAATACAAATAAGTGAGTATAAATTGTACACGAATCATCTACCTGTAACAATTATTGTATCATTAATTATGTATGTACATACATAATGTTATATTAGCTCGTATCAATTGGTCATTGCTTGAATTACGTTTTATGAAAAAAATTAAATAATTAATAAAAGAAACAAGTATACAACCACCGCAGACCATTAGACGAGGAAGTAATGTGAATGACAAACTGTATGTGAAAATTTTGCATATTTTTTGATAATAATAATATTAATAATAATAATGTAACCGACGAGCATATAAAGAACCTATCGGCGTTTTCCATATTCAATACCATTGACTCTATACAAACTCAAAAGAATACATAATTACATTTCCTCCCTCTTCCATATACACACACACACACACATGTATATATATTATTTTTTGTACATGTAAGTCGGTAGTGAATATTAAACAAAACGATAGAACTTCGTGTCACTCGGAAATCGCTTAACCTCTTTCATCTTGTTAATATTTTATACGTCCACATACATACACTTGACCTCGACTAGTACTTCCGGCCCTGCAGATAATTTTTTTTACTTTCGCTGACTCTTTTAATATCCGTTGATAACTCCCAAAGCTTACTTTACCTCAAATCTCATTTCCTCTTTATAACGCCAATAAATGTACTAAATTATTTTCTTAAATCGATAATTTATCGTTCAACCATACACACACGCACGCATATTTAGTATTATATTTAACATACTTGAACTTAAAAATAACAAAAAGAATTTAGGTAATATTCTCGTCCACGCTAAAGTAGTATGAATAATAATAATCATTATCATAAAAACTACGATAATAATTTTAAAAAATTAATGTAGATAGTATCGCATTACATTAAAAAAACTGGTAATTATTAAGCGAAATCGAATACAACGGCCTGGAATTGATTAAAACAAAATGTATAGAATTTCTATAACACATCAATACATAACGGTGATTAACCTTCGCGGTTACATAATTTGATCAATTGAAATTGAAATGGAACGGCAATTTTAATTTATAATCTACAATTATTTCTAATAAAATTATGTTTATTACAATCTAACTATTTCATTATGTAAAATCATTCTTTAATTTATATAACATACACACTCACAACATTAATATATATATATACATGTTTTACATAAAATCCATAATGATAAAGATACAGAACGTTAGCAGATACATTTTACATTTATACTTGAAATAAAACAAATAATAACCATAATTTAAATAATATATTACTGCTTACTATATAAATGTATTACGTCAGTGCCATGTACATATTTATTTAATATTATGAAATATTATATAATGTACGTTAGATTAAATACATATTATGGACAGTATTACCGATTCGAAATGATTAATTTATAAATTATAATAGTAAAACCAAGTAAAATAATAATGTTTAAAACGTATTCACTGTTGGTTCAATTAATTATTGTATCATTTACAAAAAGTATAAAAAAAAGCGATAGTTGTAAGAATTAAATTAAACACATTTGTTTTAAAAATTATTATTTAATCGCATTTCTCTTATTGTTATTTAATTAACCAAATACGTTTTACACCAACACTACATACATCACTAAATGTATATAACAACTGTCCGTTGATTATTAATTGAAAAGAAAATGATTAAGTTTTAAAAAACTGATACGTACGCATACACATTGCATCAAAAAACTTAATAAAAATGAAACGAGTATAGATATAAAACTCAAAACCAAGAATTGATTAATCTATGCAGGGAAATTTTTTTGTATGTAACGTCGTCGCTGTTGAATCTTTTTCTTAGTTTAATACCAACTGATTAGTATGATAGTTAATACGTTTATTTTTCAAAGACTAATTAATACTGCTTGTCAGTACAAAAAATTATTATGTCAACATCGTCTACAACAAAGTTATTTTTAAAATTATATATATATAATACTATTTTCGATGAATTATAGCCATACTAAAACATATACTTTTTGTAATTATACAAATAATTAACAATTCAAAATAATTTTGTTACCTTCGTTTCTTTGTTTTTTTAATATAATTTATAATATATTATAAAACGTTTCCTTGGTAAATAATAATAATCACAATTAATAATATAACGTGACTAATGTTGACTACGTTTCTTAAAAGAAATCTTTAGGGTCTAATACCGTTTTTAAGTGTTTATTTCTTCAATAAATTATCCATACTTTGAAGCAAAAGAAATTTAATTATTTGCAAAATTTGGAATAATTTTCTACACATTTGATTTAAACAAACATTATACAAATATTAATATTATTTTATAATGCCATTATTATATAACATATTTGTTTGTATAAAGTATTAAAGAATTTATTTAACGCGTAAAAATTATACGGTATTTTTTTAACATATTATAAATATTTGATACTAAATACGAATATTTAATATATTAATAACGTACATATGAATATTATACTATATCGATATGTTTATCATAAGATGTATAATAAGTACTAGGTGTACAACATTAAATAAAACTTACACTTTAATAAATCGTAGAAAACAAACGACTAATTAGGAAGTTTATGACTCGCATTTTTTTCTAATATTCTAATTAACGAAATTCCTATTTTGAATCGCATAAAAAAATATTGTATAATACAAAAAAGTGCTGCTGATGATATGATTGTCGGCATAAATCTAACAAGTTTTACGAGAGTTATATTATTACTTTTAATTTGAAATCAACGAGAAATTGTTACATTTAAAAAACAATTCTAAGCCAAACATTGCTTATTATTCTTTGAATTATTTAAAAATTCAAATTTTCACGCACTCCAAAAAAAATTATGAGATTATGACAAACAATGCGTTTATTATCATTGTTAAATATTATATGCCTAACCTTGTATGACATTTTTAGATCTTAGATATAAAAATTGAACACATCGAAACAAATATGTTAATAATTTTACCAATTTTTTACATGTTTTAAATTCTTTTTTCGTTCATTTAAAAAAGCTATTAAGAAATCAAAAAACATGTGAAATAATGTACTGACTAGAACCCGTAGAAAATAATATTCAAAGATAAAATAAATAAGTGAAAACGCGTTATTGTAAAACCATAAGTTCTTTACTTCGCTTACCATCTAGAATACAATAATAAACTTTAGTGCATTTAATGTAGAAATCACTCTTAAACATCGATATGAAATGTTAGTCAGTTTTGTTAAACTGTGAATATTAAATATGGGCAAGTTAATAAACACTCAAAATATATCAAATTCGGCAAGATACTCTTACATTATAACGTACAACGCATTTCATGAACACTACAACTTCACCGACTTTTATACGATTTCAAATTTTTCGCCCAGAGTCCGTATTGTTTTAAATTCTTTCTGTTTTACGACCGCTGTTGAGGATAAGTTCCTTTCCCCTACCGTTGGCACATTTCTGAGAGGCACATAAATTACGGTTCAAGTCACCCACCACCAACTGGCACATAAGCTGAGAAATTACGAGATTTAAATACGATCTTGGCCGGCACATTTCGCATCATCATGCGCATAATTTAACGTCAGACGCATATCGTACGAGACAAAATTATATCTCTAACCCTCCCCCCGTACTTTGAAACCGTTTTCTTGTTGCACATTACCACACCCGGTCATCATTCAAACCCCTTTGTTGTCCCAGAAGCAACTACATAGAGAAAACATTTTTCTTTTGCTACTTTCCTTTGTTTCTTCTATCGTTTTCTCATATTAGATACATACGTTTTTCATTAGACCATACGTATCAAACAAATTTTTCTGGGCTATTTTTATAAAAAAAAAAACGGTATCGTTGAATTATTCTTTACGTAAAACGTAGTATAAACAAATTGCACAAAATACGAATGTAATGCCGGTAAATAAGAATCAAATGTCAACACGTCATTATTGAAATACAATGTTATTACTAAAATTATTTCAAATAAAACCAAAAAATATACACCATGAAAAAGAAAAAAACTATAATTCATAATTGTTCGATTATTTTATTTCACTACTCTAATAATAGATACATAAAAAACATTTTTTACAAACATTACTAGAACAAAATAAAAATCATAAATAGAATGAATTATTTTCTTTAAATAGCTTAAAAATTAAAATAAAATAAATGATCTATTATACAAGAATACAAATTAGATTTTACACACTAAGATATATAAACTTCAATAAAATATTAAACGAAACACAAAATATATTTAAATATATAAATTATAAATCTGTCAAACGTAAACATTTTGCTTCAGAAACGATTTTAATTATAAAGTAGATTAAAATGCACTAAAACACGCAAAAAATAAAAAAAATTTTCAAGGAAGCCACTTTATGTCATCACCTTCGCACAAATTTGTTTAAATTAACTTTATGCAAAATTCGAAAACTAAAAAATTATAAGATTCAGATACAAGATACAAAATTTTAATGAACAGTGAATAAATATTAAAACGTGTGAATTTATTTTTATATACGATCTATATCTAAACACGTTGATTTGCTTGACAATGCATAAATTTTCTTAAATGATATACATTTATATACACAAATAAACGAATACCGAATAAACTCTAAATCGTGTTTATAAATATTCATTCATTCAAAATGCAAAAGCGATTTACTTCATTATTATGTATATGACCTACATTGTTTCATTAATCCATTATAAAACAAATAAATATCAAAATTAATGTCAATAATAATGAACTATAACTAATCAAGTCCATCCTTCTATTTTATAGTCTCGATCTAATTCTAATTTTTGTAAAAACGTAAAATATAAAATAACCGTATAAACAAAAGTATTAAAAAATAACAATAATCGAAGAAAGAGAAATTAGATATACATTTAGTACTACAATAATAATTATATGATACAATTATAATTATATAATTAGGTACTACACTTATAATCTAATCAACATATTAATTCTAATTCAAAAGGTTTGAACGATATTTTTGTATAAAATTTAAATATTTTTATAATCAGATAATTTACAATATGTATTGAATTGTTAACAAGTAAACAAACTAGTAAACAAATAGGTACACGATTGTTACAAATTTTTTTTTATTCATTACTATTTGTTGATAAGTTCTCGCTTTTATTTATTTATTTATTTATCATTTATCTATCATTTAACACGCGAAAAATACGTATCAATATTATTATTAAAAATAAATAAGGAGCAATATAAAAAACACGATTCATTGCGACATATTTCTGAAAACAAATAAATCGAAGTTCAAAATTCCACACTACATTGTTATTCAAAGTAATTCATCCGATTTCAAATGATTATATTATTTTCATTATAAATTCTATATTATCAAAATATACCAACTAATAGCAGCATATTCCGAATTCTAGAGTACCCTTAAATAGTTGAATGGCTAATATCGATTGTGGCCATAATTTAGTCTACAATGTATGTCAACCGGACGATATAAAGCGTATTATGTGTGGTAATTTTCAAAATGTAAATTGGTAATAACTGTGCAAAGCGATTTCCGTTGTCATTACGGAACTGATGTACCCAATTTCCCAAAGCTTACGTCAATGGCTTCAACAATTCAAGAAAAAACTGGATGTTTGAATAAAAAGAAAAACATAAAACGACCAAGATTCGAAGATAATTTTAAAAAAATCAAAAATATTATTTTAACGCGGCCGTGTATGTCAACCACCCGCACATTTCGAGAAAAAGAAATTATCAAAAACGACTATTTGGTACGTTTTAAGACGGCATTAAATTATGAAACTATGCACGGTATAATTGATACAAGTTTTAAAGCCTTATGATAAAGTTGAACGACTCGATTTCTAGTAATTTTATACAGGTGGAAGCTAATGAAATTGTTATTTTTCAGTGATGAAGCAACGTTTCGTTCGAGTGGTAAAATAAACCGTCCTAATGTTTGGATATAAGAAATGAATAACCCTAATACTATAATTGAACATGAACGTTACTCACCAAAAATGAATATGATCTGTGATATATCCAAGACAAAATTCTATAATCATTTCATTTTCACTGGAGAAAAGACAGTGAATGGTAAAATTTTAACTAAAAATGCTTCGAATGTGATTATTTCCACGATTAAATAATAATTCCGGTAATTACATATTTCGAGAACACGGAATATGAACACTATCTCACTGTTCGATTGATCATGACGCACCCAATGACTTGACGCTTTGAAGCTAGTCTTCCCAGTCACCGAATCTTATACATATGTGACTATTTCTTATAGGGATGTGTTAAAGATATCGCCATTGTTTACGTATCAAACATAGAGGAGCTGATAAATCATATTACAACTACGGCGGAAACAATTACAACATTTATGCTGAAGCATGTATGGAATGATTTTAATTATCGATTAGATGTTCTTCATGTAACCAAGAGAAGCCATATAAAACATTAATACGTACCATAAACTAAATATCAAATAATATTATATTCTTTAACCCACATCCACCAAGAACTAAATTTTAAAAAAATTGAAATTTTATGCTAAATTCTCTTATTTTTATCTTTTAAAAGATCAGTAAAATTGCTTTAAAAAAAATCGGGTGGGTAGAGGTGGTTAGGACTTGTTACATATATGTTACAGTAGGCGTTTGTTAGTAATAAGTTATGAAGAAGGTAAGAACAAAGTTAACAAGATGAAAATTAAATAACTTTAATAACTAATAGAAATAAACGAATCCTTATTATGGATATTGAATAATGGTGGAATTACATTAAATTATTTCGTTGGAGATATAATTTCATAAATTATTTTTTATGGCATAATATAAAACAACGGACACACAGGCCGACGTCGTATTTTATGGTTTTTACGTAGGACGAACAGGGCTAGTTGGCACACCTTCAGTAGTCAATAGGTGACACATGATGTTCCATACGATTAAACCTAATCAAGTCGAGATAATGATTTTCGGATCGAACCACAGGTCCAGTTATTTTTATTGTTATTTTGTAGTGCACCAGGTATGTCTGAACTAGTTCTCTACGAAATTGTAGTTTCGGGATTTTCGACGGTGAACTCTGTTTATAAATGATCTAGGCGTTATTTACAGTTACGTCTATCATCCATGTAAATAGTGAACATCACTACTTTTTTCATCGTATTCCAATTTTGTACCTTCTAACATCTTGATCCATGCGATCTGAACCTCCCATACCTTTGTTATATTGGGAAATACAATAAGGTTGGGGAATTACGATATTTTTCTTTTCGGCTCTGGAGTATCTCTTGGCAGAATTCGCTGACTCATGCCCATATTTCGTTGATGCAACGAATACAACACTATTGTCAACCCATGGTAAATTCACAAGTACAACGTTTCTCTCGTTTCACAGTCTTGTTTGATGGAAGAGGGCAGCCACGAGGGATCCTATTTTCGCGTATCGTTCCAGTAGCATTATAGTCATTGTCCTTCAAATGTTTCAGTACATTGAATGAAGTGATTAAATTGTCAATTAATATATGATTAGGTAAATTCGAAATATTTTATGGAAATTCATCCAACATATAGATGAGTGGGGCAGTCGCCTTTCCAAAAGCTTTTTCTTAAGCCGAACTGACTGCGATATTCTTCCCACTATAAATTGGCCAGGTAGCCAATTTTCAGCATTTACGCACCAAACTTTATACCTGAAACGGATTGGCTTATTTCGAATACATTGCTTGTTTGAATGATGGCCGAAATATTGAACCATACATTCATCATATAACAAGTTCTTTGAAGGAACCAAGAATTTCAGAAATCTTTCCTTTAGCGTGTTAATGAGTGGTTGTAATTTGTACAATTTGTTCGATACATCAATTTTAGAATTATCATTGAAGTATATGAAACGTTTTATTTGAAGATGACGATCTTTTCTAATAGCCTCAGTTACCATGGGGTTTGAATCTCAATAGTGGCGCTCACTAAGTAATATATTGTAACCTGTTAGTATAAGGAAACCAATAAAATATTTCATTTCACCTTCATCAATTACAAATGAAGGTTGATTTTTTTGAGTGGCATAATTACGGCTCTCAGTCATAATTAGATTTATAAAATCACTATCAAAAAACATCTCAAAAACTTCAATTGCATTCAGATAAGCATATTGTGATGCATTAAATGATCCAAAGAGATTATCGTTGGGTATTGGGAAAAGATCTCCTTTAATCCATTTTCTTTTTTTCTTTGTGCAGAACGATTTTTGGAGCTCGGTAACGCGGTTCTTTCTATTGCGAATTTCAGCGTATGCAAGAAGTTTATTTCTATTCAAATTATCGATGATATCTACATTCTCTTCGTTTTCTAAATCTTCACCAGTGAATTCACCTGCCTCGGAGGGCTAATAAATATTTCCATCTGCTCATCATTATCAATATCACTGTCCTGCCTTCCTTCAACTATATCAATAGCCTGTTTAACGGTTAGATCTCGAAGAATAACTCTATCACTAAAAACCAAATATTTTCATAAGTTCATATACTTATACTATGTATGATGAATGTTACATATATGTAACAATGAAATTCAACAGCACTTAAACATAAGATCAATCGGCAAACGATGATAAAAAATGGGCTTAAGTGCTTTTAAATTAATCCAATAATATAATGCCATTGAGAAATTCGGAACAAAAAAGATTAGGATATTGTAAATGTACTTACAAGACTGATGGATCCATTATTCGGTAACCAAAAAATAAGACAAATTTTCAAAAATCACTAATAAACCGAATATTTAATGTTTCGGTGCGAAACTAATAAGAAATGATGGAAAGGGTGTCTGAAGTGAAATGGAGGAGTCACAAGTCGCATCATTTTTTAACATAATCATGTTTGTGCACGAAGAGGTGTCCCTCTACCTCACCTGTTACATACATATTACAGTAGGCGGAAATAGGTTAATTTACCAATTATCAATATGAAAATAAAAATATTTAACTATTAGAAATCGGACGAATCGTTTTGAATAGCCATGTATTTTCCTAACCTCAATCCAAAAACATCAAAATGTATTAAAACAGAAAACAACTACCATAAAAACACCAATAACGCGTTAAATTATATTTAAAACTAGCTGAACTCGATTGTTGAAAGCGTAAAAAGGTTAACTACCACTCGAAAAAAAAAATTGTGTTTTAATTTTATTTATCAAAGACTTTATGAATACACAATATTTGTTGTTTTTTCGTCTGGTGTGTATACAAATAAATGAGGTTTTCAGACGCTTGAGCAAGTCACATACAGCTGTCTATCCATGCGAGAAACATGAAGTTTAAATGAAAACTGTGATCGTAATTAACGTCATAACCACCGAAATTTAAATCGACGCACAATGTCATTTGGATCGCACAGCGCATACTCAAACGGTTTTTAGTTTTACTTCAAGTTGTTCATCTGTTTCAGATAAACGAGCTTAAGCAATGAGTACTCGGAACTATTTCCAGTCTTGCTTTCCGTTACTCGGCTGTTTCCAAAAGTTCGTGATGCTTTCTCCTCTTATGCTTGAGATATAGCTTAACCAATCGTTTGTCATTTGGGTGATACAATTGATTTAACAACGCTTTGTGACGCAACCAGCAATCGAATTAACACTACTTGCTATCTCACATACGAATTGAAATGTCGCTGTTTGTATTTCATTCAATTCTAGCAAGTGAGCGATTCTTCGTGAAGGTATGTTATCACTCATTTGAAAATAATAATTTTGCGACCATGTATGCCGGTGTCCATGGAGTCGTATTATAGTAATAAATAATTCCATATATAAATAATACACGTGAATTTTTGAATTTCGAAATTTTTAATTTGTTTGAACAATTCACAAAGTCTAGTCTAACTAATAAATTTTCCATTACAGACTAAGTCGATAATAATAACTATATACAATTATACTTATTATATTATACGAAGTGAAAAATACGAGGAATAAAATACTGTTCGCTGTACGAATAATTTGTTCTATTGTACCCGTAGTAACCGGGACCCACGCTAAAAGAGAACTCGATACCTGTGGTCACGTGGGTCGTCCGTTGGACGTGTGTACATTGTCGTGCATTGTTGTATTCGCCGGACTTATTAGCAAAACACACACACACACGTGTAAGGTAACGTTACGGGCATAATAATTATACGACACGAAACGGCCCTGGTGATTATCCATAGGTTGAGTTCGGTCGGCACGTGCGCCGGAACTAACCTACCGCGGTAACCGCGGTAACCGAGGATAGGAGCCAGTCCGGTGTCGGATTCCCAGGCGGCTACTATGACAATCTATTTTTCACGTCACAAAAGGACGGCAAAACGGTTTCGGGTATCTCGTTCGACCATTATAAACCGCCGTCGATACGCCACGCCGCCAGAGCATGGAAACTGCGCCTCTATGCTTCAGTCCGCCATCATACCCACAGTACGTGAAACTGCCAATCGATAGGCCAACAATTACATTACGTATATATATTCGGAGTATTTAGAATATTTCAAAACGATCCCAAAAATTAGAGATAAACGCACACGATCAGAAGATTCGGCCACGTTCCAAATATATTATTATACATCATATATGTGTATAAATAAATAGCTAACACTATAAACGCGCGCCAACATAGATACACAAAATTCGTTAATTTTCTCCCCTATAACTCCTATCCAAGCGCTCAACTCGGAGAAATTAACGAAGAAATGATTTCCATTCGATTTTACTCGCAAACGTCTACCATTGTTGCTATTTATTCAAACACGTGAAAATCGTTCTTCAATAATATGAAATAAATGATCATAAATGTAGGTAGGCACAACAGTACGAGGTTAACTCTTAAACCGAAATTTTTTTCGAGAAAATTGAACACTATCCCATATGTTTAATAAGCTATCCGAGACAAACATGAGACTATTCGGACATGTGACGACACAAAATAAATGTACATAATTGTACTCAAAATAATTGTTCTGTAAGAAGGGCACGGAAATATCTTAAGTATGACTTAGGAAACATACTCTTAACACTCGTGAGAATACTATAAATAAGATAAAATAATGAAGAATAATAGAAAATTTAAACTAACCAATTGTAACAAATTCGTACACATAAAATAGAATACTGTTGCGGTATCAGATAAGAAACAAAAAATGTCAAACATACAAGACCGGGTTGACTAAAAACTAACCAGAAAAAAAATCTAAAGTGTACCACGTCACTTTTGTTATAGAATTTAGATAAACAGAACAGATTCCGGTTCTATTTTATATAATTTCATTGAACAATCAGATGACTCGCTTATTAATGTATACAATTCTGTATCCAGGGAACTCGTTATTTTTTTGTTTTTGCAAAATTAAACTTTAAAACAATTGACATTTAGTGGCTATAATAGTATAATTCGAGAATAAATTTAATTGCTTTCTCCTTTAAAAAAAAAATTAAATCGCATTTTTCCGTCAAAATTCTTATAACTGTTTTTAGGATAAAAATAAACGAATACACCAATATTTAATATTCGATAATGAAACAAAAATCAGGTTCTCAATTATTCGTATTTAATATTATTATACGACGTACGGTTACACGTGTTTTTAAATATTTTTAAACAAATTTACCTCCGTTACTTTTTTATTCGGTATTTTTTAATATGTATTTACGCGGGTAACATGACTTTTAATATATTTATTTTATTTCTTTTATCTTTCGTACGCAAAGAAAATTATAATTCAAAATAAAAAATGACGTTTTCGTCGTTTACAGATTATTATTAAAAACACAGTGTAGCTAATAATAATGTACTTGATCTACTTAAAAATAAGCATAAATGAACTTAAATATAATTATGTACCTGGAACGAAATAACGGACGGTATATTTTTATAAAAAATAACCAAATAAACAAAAATTGTACTGTGTTTACTAAAAAAAACAGCGTCAACAGTTCATTGATACTTCGTCAAATATTACATTATTCGGCCTTATAATAATAAGGTAATATTTTATAATGTTATATTAACCGAAATTATTTACCCCATATAAAATGATCGTGCTATTATTTCGTACGAATTATGTAGAAAAAACCACAACTAAGTTCTGTGCGTACTTAATCCTTTCTCACGAACTTATTTCTTTCTTGTCCTCCGTCCCACCGAAATTATTCGACACTATTTTTATTTTATTAATTCATTTTCTTTGTATTTATTTAGCCGAACACGAAAATCGTTGCATTTTGTTTTCCATCTCCATTTCCGTAATGTCACTCCCAATTTTATTTTTTCAATTCCAAACTGGCCAGTAATCTTATACAATATGAATGATTGATTTTGTTTTTATTATATCATTTATCTTCAGTTTTTATCTCGAGATATTTTTCTATATATAACGAGGCCAGATAAAAAAATTAGGAGTTGTTAAAAAACCGAAAATACACTAGATTAAATGGATACAATAATACCTAAATTATTAATCCGGTATTTTCGTAATATATTTATATTTTAAACGACTAATGACTAACCAGCATATTATTCGATTTCGAACCGCTTTTTTCTAATTTGACAAATATATTTATTTATAATATTACACACAAACGCAAATGCTTAATTCGAGTTTAAAACGTATTATTTTTCTTTTCGATTTGTAAATTCGAGGGAGAAATATTACAATAAAACTAACGGTAAAGCGAACGTCAAACAACAAATTAAAATATCAAGATAAAAAATTACTAGCGACTACGGCACATTATATTATTATACCAGCCGTATAAAACCCGAGAGCCGTAGGTTACCTAAGCCGGGTTCCGTTGAAGATGTAATCAATAGTACTTATACCGTATTTAGTTCACCGAAATTGACTTTCGAGCAAATTATAATAGTTTGATTTTGTTCGTGAACAGATAATTGTGTTTTTACTCACGCGCATATTATAAATTATCTTTGTATCTCTGCGTACACGGATAATTAATTCATTTTACCGGCGTAAAAAGTAATTGAACAAATTATTACCATAATATACAACGGAACAGTACGTTATTTATAAACACGAATCAAGGTAACCGAAAACGAAAACAAATAAAAATTAAAAAATATAAACCGATGGTGAGACAGAGATGATAGTGTTTATTATAGAATTTACGAAGGGGCCAAAGACCGTAGAAACCATTCTCAACGCAGCAATCATTAACGACAAATCGAATGAGTCACACAAAGTCCCCCACACGTCGCTGCCTGGAACTCATGAAGGAAACGTGTGTAGATTGACTAAACAAATACGCAGACATCCAACAAAGTGCTTTGCAGTTAGCAACAGTAGTAACAGTAGTGTAGACGCACCGTGCCGTGAACAAGAAATTACATTAGTCAATAAGACGCGTTATTAGTGCGTGCGAGATATAAGGAACAACACTATGGTAGTATTAATTTGAAGGGCAAAATTTACGGTTCTCGCCAACCGTGATTGACAAAAACAAAAAACCAAATCACGGCGCAATTTGGGAAATTTTGTATACACGCAGTTTTCGGTTTTATTTTAAACACACTTTCTGCAAGTCGATGATCATACACGCATATTCAGAAACATTTTTAGTAAACTAATAATAAATTCTATATTTTTATTTTATTATAAGTAATTCTTGGCGTTGTTCGTAAAAATCAAGTGATTAAACGATTTTTAATACGTGGACGTTACAATTTATTAAACCAAAACAAATAATTCTATATGACGTCCTTCGATATTTTTATCAGAAAAGTATAATAAATACAAAAACGTTAAATTAATTTTGTCCCATGAAACGTTTAATTAGAAATATTTTAATATTTCAAATAAAATTCCAGGAAAATATACTATTTCTATTATACGCGAAAACCCGAATTAAATTAAACGGAAGACGCATAATAAATGACCAAAGTTTCAATTTAAACATACATTCTATACAATACACCGACTAACGTAAAGATAAAAGCGTAATTCACAAATGTACAATTGTTTAACGTGTTGACGTTCCAAACAGAGCATATAACATTTATTTTTTACCAAATAAAATACGTAGTTTTCTTTAAAAAAAAATTTACACTCATCATAGTACAAAATAACTTTGCGTAAACATCAAAATCCAATTTCGTTAAATTATTTTACTTGTCTTTTTACACTTTTAAATAATGTCGATAGTAATTCCATTTTCGGATTCCGAAATGTGCGAAAAATGGATTGACCAACAATGTGATTTTTACAATACCCAATATCCACAAACTACATATCCTGATAATGGATGTAATCCAAAAGTTTTAGGCAGCCATCTCCCACTGTTCCATTTATAGATTGAAAATTGGTTACAGGTAATATATTAAAACAACACGAAGTTTTTTATGATTGATGAACATTTCCAGAAAGTTGTTTAAAACTAAAATTGATTTCACTTACCTTCATTTAATTCGAACAAGATTTTAATTAATATTGCAAAGAGTACGTAACCACTCCATATACGTAATATATTTAATTTTAAAAATAAGATTATAATGAAATAGTTATTTTGAATATATTAAATATATTATTAAATTATCTTATTGTTTAATTATATTTGTCATTTTGTAAAAAAAAATCAATCAAATAACGTATATAAGTACTAGTATTATGTACAATGTTGTTATATACTTTCATAATGGAATTATAAGTTAAGAACGAATGACGTATAATTGTTAGATCAACTTCTAAAACTATCTAAATGTATTTCTCTATACTGTATATACAAAAAACAATAATGAATAAATACACTACGCAATAAAATAAATGAACAATTGAAAGAAACATTTTAGCATACTTCTCAAAATGATGAACGTGTATTGTTATATCCGAGAACATATTGCGAATTGAATAATTTATAATATTTACGACCACACGCGTAAAACAATAAAATAGATTTATAGATAGCAACTATTACTATCTAACCAAACGCGGTTTCAAAAAATTATCCTGTTCAATAATTTACAAAAAATATATAATAAAAATAAACGTTTAATAAATCACCCCTCCAATGGATAATAAAAATAAATAAATATAAAATAATGGAATACTTTTAAAAATGTATTAATATTGTTCAAAAAATGATCGTCAAGTCATAACAACAAATATTAAAATTTGTAATAACAATTAACTTACAGCAATAAGTAATAAGTTAATATAATTATAATTCGAAATAAAAAAACTAGAACGAACCAGAAGGAAACATTTAATATCGACAACTTGATGTTAGGTACTCAATATGGTACTTAATACATTTTCGTTCGTAAATTCAGTTTTTAATATGTTTTCTAATTGAAAAGTTTAAAAATGACAACATACAACTAACTAATCACTAAAAATAACAGGATTTAATTTGTTAATTTATAAAAATAAACATAGGTTTATTGCTTATATCAGATATATTCGTTTCTTGTGTTGTTATAATTTTCAAAAATATACTCTAGACGAAACATCGGCATAGATTTTTTATAAATATATACGTAAAACTAATATAGTATATTGTACGACACATTTAAAACTGACAATTACAATTATTGAACGACTCACCAATACAAAATAGATAAATATGGTGGTTAGTGTTTTAACGTTTATAGGATGGAAATCTTCACTTCATTCAGCATGCAAACGATCGTGCCATATAAAAGAATGGCATCTGAATTCAATTTGCGAAACGACGTCCGCATAAACCTGACTTTCCACTATTTGTCTTCGGCAAGATAAGCGATAAAACTTTTGAAGTCACAGGGGACTTCTTTAAACTTTTTGCCTGACTCCAAAAAATATAATATAACTATTCGTCATAACTCATAACTGTAGATAACGTCGGTATTTTGCTTACGAAGAAACAATTGTAGAAAATGTAATTAAATCTTTAGAAACACGATTTGAAACAGACGAAATTCCTCAAAATTAAAACATAATTAAAACCGAAGATCGGCTACAATAGCATAGTGAGGTTTATTGAAAGAAATGAAACATTCAAAGTGCGCTTCAATGTGATCCTGACGAGTTTACTAACATTTAAACGGAAAATAGTACATGGATAAAAATACTGTCCTTTCGGTTGTCATGACGTTTGAAAACCAGATAAGCAATGTACTTGTGAGGCTCAAACATATGGAAAACTTTACCAACGGATAAAGTGATTGATGATGGTGTACCGTCACTGTGGTGGGGGCTAAAGGTTTTTAGCGGTTTAGAAGATAAATTGTGCCCGACTGATAGTATAAAAACCTCTAAAAATACATATATTTTTATTCTTCCTGCCGTCCAAAAACCCTCGCCTTCTCTTCCTCCTCGACAAAAAAAACGGGAAACCTATTTCGGATATGCGACAATGTTGAAAAGTTTACATACGCTGATGAAAATCATAAATTTTATTGTCATCCTTATATCTGAGTACGGGCCGTTAAATAAAACACACATATAGATATATACGTATGTATACATATAAATAAACGGAACGAGTACCTAAATGAACCATAAACAAGCGGTTCACAAATGGAAGGGACGAAATGAGTAACAGGGTTTTTACCCTTTTGAAGAGTTGGAAAAAAATGTCTCACAAAACATAACCACAGATTTACAAACAATGGCTTATGACATTATTCACATAACAGTCAATACTACGTGTCATTATTATTATTATTATTATTATTATTATTATTATTATTATTATTATTATTATTATTATTATTATTATTATTATTATTATTATTATTATATTTTATAATTATTATTATTTTATTATTTGAGTTAATATATTTTATTTCATTTATATAATAATATATTTTACTATCCACAAACGTTCACAACTTAACAATTTATAAATATTATCAAAAATATACAATCTATTTATATATCTATAATGAATGTATACAATTCGTATATACAAAATACATAATAACTAATATTATTACGTTTAATAATTTACGAATCAAATACAATTCTAGTTACCATACTTCTATTTAACAATACTACAATAACGTTTTAATAGAAATATACAAAAGAGGTATAGATGTAATTTAATGTCATTTCCACTACACAAATACGCGATTATTTAAAAAAGATTATTTTTAATTTTTACGCGTACGATTTATATCATGTGTTTTTGATCAAAACTGAAATTAGGTAATATCCTACGATAAATGAATAAAATACGAAAATAAACTTTTATTTTTCACAATTACTCGTGCATATGTTTTGTTACAATGAAAATTCTATTTTACATCTGTTTATCATATAAAAAAATCTTTAAATGTATAGAATTAATCAGTTCTAAAACATTCAAAATGATGGCGTACCTAGTTTAATTTTACAAAATTAAAATATAGTGTGTAACACTCGGCTTAAAAGCAGTAAAAGTAAAAGCCTGTAAATATATTTGTTTAACAGGGAAAAGGTACCCAAAAAGGATAGTTTTTACCATTCTAGAATTGCTTTCGAACTAACATAGTAAAAAATATATACGGTACAATCCCTAAGAGAAGCATTAAACTTTTACGATCACAAATTAAGGTACGTTGTTTACCATCGTGTTTAATGACATACTGACTAAAATGCAAAGCTGAAAAATTCTCAAATTGTGTGTTACACCTAAAATTCGTTATTTAATCGACGAAAAATATTCGGATTTATTTCGAAATCAAATTCTTCGACAACATAAATGACAAATTAACGATATTTTGATAACCGACTAAAACATCAACGTCGGTCAATTTAAGTAAATACTGAACATATTATGAATAATAAACCTTATTTCGTACGCTCGAATAGGATTAAGTTATACAAAATAAATAACGACGGTTGAATCGAATCACTTCATCATATCTGGTTCTCATTTTCGCCATTACGGTTAAGTCAATGTACGTCTTTTAAAAAATTCCGTGTTAAATTCCAACTCGGTGATAAGAGTTTAGTTGGAAAAATGAATAAGAGAGAGAGAGAGAGAGAGAGAACGAATGAGGGAATAAAATGAACATCGAGTAACACTTACAACAGTTGAAGGAGAGCACGTTATACGGCGAGAAAGACGAGAAATAAAAACGTAATAGGACAAAAAACAAAAAACGGAACGTAAAAGTATCTCATTGTGTTTTCGTTCTCATTTAAAAGTCAAATTCGTATAGTATATACGTGGACCAGCCAGCATGCACGCACCCCTACTTCAACACCCCCCCACCCACAACACCGATCGCGATACATAACGTTATTATTAAAGCCTCCCAGACAAATAACAATTGCGGAAATAGAAGGTTCTACAGTTTGGTATACACGGTGATTTCTACCGAAAGTTTTCGCGGACGATATTATTAAAGTTTTATTTCTGCTACACCGAGTACGTTGTGCATAGATATGCACAAGACAAAAAAAAGCAAATATTATATACACGTACGGCGAGTAGAATGGGAGGGAAATAGTTCTATATTAAAACATCGACAGCAGTGGTGGTGGTTGTTCAACGAGCAATAATGATTATTCATATCTATACACGTCAAAATTGTATTCTACGAATTCACAATAATCCACGTTTTACTATGTCACGAAAAAGTAATATGCATATATGAAAAAAAAGAAGAACCTTCGTTATTAAAATCTACCGATTTCTTTTATCTATCGCTACTGAATAAGACAACAGGCGAGTAAATAATATTTGAAGGAAATTTATCGTCGGTTCTAAATTGATTATAATTTCATGGATTTACTTTCATATTAAACTTTCACAGGCATCGCTGCATGATACAATAAGGGAAATTTCTTTAGAAAACATATTTTTAAATAACAACGATTATTCCGTAAAGTGTATATATGTGAAAATATATATTTGGGAATAATAATATACTTATTTATTTATTTATTTATTTATTTATTTAATAAATAGATAAACAAATTATAAAAACAATATAACTTTTTGTTATATAGATTTTAAATTTCGTTAAATAGTTAATATTATTTACTATAAAAATTCACGCTTTCGAAAATAAAATCCCTATATATGCTCTAAAATGATATAAATACTGAAATTCAAAAATAAAATAGTACTTAAAAACAAATTATATACGAACTTAAAGTAAAATAATGCGAGATAGTTAAGTATTTATCGCAAAATGAAAAATTTAATTTCAAATTAACGGTTAACGTAAATAAAAAATAATCGGAAATAATTCCGAAAACATTTTTCAATAGTATTAACTGAATAAATATACAAAAATATATTATATTGACGTGGACTTCTAGTATTTGCAACGTACAATTTGAAAACCTAGTCATATACTACATATACTTACCATTCACTCAAACCCATTCAGTTTTTATATATTTATTCAGCAACATTTCTTTTCTCTAGACTAAGAAAAAATATTAGTGTATTTTTTATGTATATACTATTATATACATAAACTATTCAGACATAAAATATTGATTGAATTTATACTAAAGTATTATGCACGTTGTAACTATTCCTAAAAATATTGTAAAATGTATGTTTATAAAAAAAATAATACGTCGTTAACGATTAACAACATATTTATTTCTTATTGCGTGTACTTAAAATTAACCTGAACTTCGTAGCTTATGTATACATAGAGACATATAAACGATAATTGTTTTGGCATTACTAAAATTATATAATTATATTGGTTTTAATCATAAACATTATCTCAAAACTATATTAGTATTTCGAAATGTTTGAAAACAATTATAATTATATTATAATAATCGTCAAATATGCGTGTAACTACATAAAATATGTAAAACACCGACCAAAAACAATATAATTGTTCTTCCCTAACATAATCGTAACTTTATAAGACACATTTTCGTTCAATATGATTGATTTATATTTACGAATACAATTCCTAGACAAAAACTATGAAGTTTTATGATATACACACAGTATCAAACACTATATTACTAAGAAACGTAATAACCTGAAGAATATTTTGTCTAAACTTAGAGCATCATTGTACATATATAAGATATTTTGAACAAATGAATTTTTCTTTTTCCGATGTCGGTAAAACCGATGGTTTCGAACCCGTACAGTCGAAATAAGAAAACCTAAAATCGGTCGGAGGGGTAAAGGGCTAAAGGGCGTGCTCTGCGTCAAGTACGTGATCGGACTTCCGTGTATGGTTCAAAAACTAAGGTAAAGGGATAACGATTGATTTTCCCCGATATATACATGAGCCGGTGACGATATAAAGAACAACTGATGATCCTATTATATCCAAAGACAAAAAAACTTATCGTCAAAAAATTAATTTCAACACAACCGCGATGCCACAGTTAAATAGAAACCGCATATATATTTATGAATCAAATTACGCAACATCTCCAACATCCTTTAATTTAATTAGTTTCCATAAAAAAATGTGCGACATATATCCATATTTTGTCTATTCCAATGTTCAAATAATATCAATTAGACCGTTTACGCAGAAAAATGTACTTAAATTTCATTTCCTAAATGTTCGACAAAATAAAATTACTATAATCATAGTTTCAATATAATCATTTATTATATTTGCTTCAAAAGAAGACAATATAACGCAGTTTTAACGTTTTGAAAAAAACGAGTGCAGACAGGCTATAAATTTGGATAGTCATCTCATCTCATTCAATTCAGCACGAGTCAATATTGTATTAATATTTTATATTCGAATGCGATCGTCGCGTTCGAAAAATAATTTGCAAAAACAACCGGGTACCATAAATTTAAACGCTCAACGCGTAAATATTTTTCTTAGTTTTTTCACGATTTCTCAACAATTTTAATTTCTTTGCTTAATGAAAATAAAGAAAAATGTGCAGTCTGCGTCTGACTTTTAATCGATCAATTAAAATTTGCGCGAAATTTTTCGAATGGATTAACTGTAAAAAATCTATTAATTTAAAACCCTCGTCGTTATAAAGCCAATTCGTTCCTCGCTTCACTAAGAACTCATGAAAATCAAATATTAAACGCGGGCGAGCCGCTAAATATTTCACGACGTGAACATATTCATTTTCACACACATTATATACGCCTCGGTATTAATTTAAATATTGTTATTACATTTTTTAAAAATCCGAACATTATTTCACTATACGCGAAAATAGTATGTGAAATGGAGATAATTTACTGTAATGTACCATCCAATCTATATGTTGATACCTATACAAAATATACGATTTGTTTATATGTCATCAGAACGTATAATTTTAAATATTTTGAAAATAATTCGGCTTGTTGATAAATAAACGAATTTGACAAAAAGGACAGAGCGTTAAAAACCAAGTGCAACTTTTAATTAACAAAATGCATTTACTACAAGTCAATTTTAAAATTAAGAGTAATAAACGCCGGTAATTTTATTCAATTACATTTGTATACGATAATTAAACACGAAAATAAAAGTTATTTAGCGTTGAACGATTATTACATTTTGGATAATTGAATAATGAAAAAAAAACAAATGGTAAAACAATTTCCCAATAATTAGTAACAAAAGCTATTTTTTTCATTACTTTTTAAACACCAAATTCCCCTGGAAACGGTTTACGTTAATAGCTTAAAATAACTAAACAATCGTTTTCCGACTAATATTTTTCAGTTTGAAAAGTACAGCATAAAATAAAAACGTTAACGCAACCGCTCGTATTCGTAAAACGGCACGAAAAAATGTATTCTAAATAATTTCAAACGATGTATTTTCCACAATTATTCTCTGTCAAAAGCTTTAAGCTGGATAACAAAATAATAAGTCATCAAGGTGTAATACGTACTAAGCGTCACAGAACTTACCTGAAACAGAACAAAAAACGATAAATTAATATTTAGCTTTTTTTTTATTTTTTTAAAAGCTATCTACAATATATTTAGCTTATAACCACGTATGTGAAATTTTATGAGCTTATAAATAGTACTAATTAATACGTAAATATTCGATCAATGATATAAGTTATAAAGAAATTGCTCTCGCAATTGAAAAATTCTCGCGGTCATCCTGTACGACTCACAGTAGACCGTTTACAAATTCAAAATTGTTCGTTAGACATAGATTTAAAATTAAATCTTAGATTAATTAAAAATTAGATTTAAAATTTAATTTAAAATTTAATGAAAAACGTTTCTTTTACAAAACATAACGGGTAAAAGGAAATACAAAAACCACGTTCCACAATGTTTAAAACTCAAAATTCAAGTGTTGTTACATAATATATACATAAGCCTATAATCAAGAGTGGTTTGGTTATAAACTAGTAAATTTATTCTAGACGAAAAATAGCTTTAAATTGAAGAGGAATTTCGATTGCATGCAACGAATTTATTTAAACGCAGTATTTGAAAAATATATATGTGCATAACTCGTGGACTCGTTGTACAAGACATAGTATAATAAATAAATAATAACGTAAAATCGTTTTCTATAGATACTATTCACTAATTGCTCCTACATAATTTTCATGACATATAAGTTGGTGTCTATCAATTGTGAACCGTTAATTATATTATAATACCATACATGTCAACCAGTTAAAGCACATACATAATTAAGTGATATACTAGCCTGAATTAATCGACCGAAGAATTTTAGATAGAAAACCGAATATAAATCGAAAAACAGGAATCCATTATAACATTTAACAGATACACCAACATTAGTAAATTATTAAAATATTAGAATAATTATTGGTATCGATGGAAATAACATGGATACGTTTAATCGTTTTTATCTATCGTTGATAATTCAAGCCCCGCGGTCGTTAATTAATTGTAACGTATAAATCGATTTTCGTATTTGTAAGAGAACAACGATGTTTCATCGAAACATATTTCTAATATATATGTTAAAAAAAGACCGGGTTCCTTCTATACTACTACACTACAATGATTCACGATAATTATTAGAAGTGGGTAATGGACGCGAATTGTAAATAAATATAAGCAACACACTACTTTACCTGAAATTTAAAGTATAGTTCACGAGAATATATTTTAAACCCGAGTACACATAGTATATTTATTTCCTTCGACACCATTCTCTTCGCTATATATATATATACATTGAATCTACTAAGCCATAATAAGAAACTATTGCCTAACTACATACATAATGATAAATTAGTTGAAAGTAGAAATATTTTATTAATCTGTGATCTTTTGATTCCTGTTACACGTTCAAGTGGAAATGGAATTAAAATCCTAATGGCTTTTACGGGTAAAAAGATTATTCTCGCTGTGGATGTCGTTAATTAATACGCATATTATTTTTAATATTCTTCATTTTAATAGATAAACAAAAACTGTATATACAATTCAAACGTGAATTTATAACTGTTTTAAACGTGTAGTCAAAATATTCACTTAACTGGTTAGACGTGTATCGTTATTAGTTTCGAATTTCATACCGTAAAATATTACTTTTAGAAACACACGGTGATGAAATAAAATTCCAAAAATTATTCATCGCTTGAGTAAACGATAAATTCAATGCTTGTATAAAGCGCTAATGGCGAATTTGCCGTACAGAACATCAAAAGAAAATAAAACTAACAAATTTTCGGTAAAATAAATTAAATTAAAAACGTTTCGCTGTTTGTACTTATCATTCGTATGCCCACAACAACCACGTATGTAATAATTCCGGTAAAATAGATAATAAAAAATTTCCTTTTCATATGACGATTTAAACGTGACTGTTGACTGACAAAAAAGATTAACCGTTTACATATTACGATAAAATGAATTATAATGCTGGTCCTAAAACCGGATGATGCCAGATTTCCTCGTCCTCTATTTATATATTTATATATATACACACGTTGATGTTATTCAAATCCTTTTCATACCACACACGCATGTGTTGAATAGTTTAATGTCCAAACGTGGTCAGAATATTCAAAACAAACATTTAAAGATGGCATTCACGAGTTCGAGTTTAAAAAAAATAAAACCGTTTTTATAAGTCAATACTGAGTGACGGTGTTATCTATTTAATAGCAAAAATAAATTTATCACGTTCTTTTCAACAAACAATACGGAAATTTGATACTGGTTATTAATTTATTGTTTTATAACTATTTAAGAATATTATCTTGTACTTAGTGTTATTTCACATTAGAGTTTAACTACCATATAAAATTTTAAAAAACAATTGATCTCTGAACAATACAAATGTTTTATCACGTTTATTCGCGTATAGAAAAAGAACACAATTTTAAGTCAACGATAATTAATTTGGAAATAAATAATAAAAACAATAATAATACAAAGAAAAGTAATTAGATAAGTTTAAATAATTTCAAGTAAACTCAATCGATTATAAGTAATAATTTATACGAATTTCGCAAAAAACACACGAAAAAACGTTCATTGTTAACAAATTTTAATGTAATAGAGGTAATTTTCGTTACTTATTCAATTATCCATTTCGCTTCGCTTTTCAATGAACATAATAATATAATGTAAAATACAATAATCTAAGTTGCCTCAGCATAACGGAAATAGAAAATTGTACGTCTCTCTTACTCTCTCTAATCCTGTCGGACCGAACGAGACTTGTCGTGTTCGTATATATCTCTCTCGGGTGCCAAATATAATTAAAATAAAACAAAAGTTTAAAAGATGTTTAACTCGTAAGCTGACGGAAAATGAAAAATTGTTGAAGACGGAGGAGAACGTAAGTGAATGGATAAAATGAATTAGGTCAATGGAACAGTGTACAGAAGGATAAAAGTTCAATATTCGCAACACAAGTAGAATTAGAGGAAATAATATATATATATTATACAAAATATGTTCGTGATGGAAAGTTCGCGTGCGATATATACACTAAATATGTGTATAATATTCCCGAGGTCCCTCAAAGACTGCCACGCGATAAGAAGTAAAATAAAATAAAATATTTTGTATGCATACGAAATAATCTAATAATAATAATAATGATTATTATGTCACGAAAAACAACATGTATTGGATATACATTACAAAATATGTTTAAAACCGAAAACTCGGCATAGGAATAGCACACGACAAGCTCTTTACACGAATATATTACTCAATATTCGGGAAAATCGTTAATAAACAATTTCGACGATTTGGTTCGATACGAATTTAAGATGATATCCATTACGATTCCGTGTATAACGAAAAGCTTTCATCGTAATAATAAATTATAAATCGTATTATTAAAAATATTAAAATACGAATATTTTAGAATCTAGTAATTGTATTTTGATACATTAATACGACGCCAATATCAATTTGTGTATAACCATAACGTTTTGCTCATCATTTCTCAAAACTAAAATTTTAATTGTCCGAACGACACATTAAATTTAAATTTATCAATACCGATACCTCTTAAAATGGTTTGTTTTTTATTTGAACACGTATATCATGTAATATAAAACGTATTTGTTCGAAGAGATATTGTGACCCACATAAATATGCTAGTATGAAAATGGGTCACGAGTTTACAAATATAATAATAGTGATAAGGGTACCAAACGCATAGAAAAATTACGTTATAAATATATAACAGTAAATATTCAACTATAACAATATAAAATACAATAGATTTATTTACTTATTATTTATTTATTTATTTACTCTTATTGGTAATAAATAAGCAACCGTTATAAATAATAATTCGATCGATTCATAAGAAATTAAATACTATCGTAAAGATAAATTTATATTATTTTTAAAACTAATAAATTATCATCAATTATATAAAGTATACCTACTTTTAAAAATTATGTTAAAAAAAATGACTAGATAACAGTTCTCCTAATGTGTGTTGTAATAAAAATCATAAAGCATTCTAAATTATTAAAAAAATTCGTTCTTATGTCAAATTGTCACGTACAAATACGCATATATATGTTATTTCGTGGGCACACTAATCTCTTTATGTATATATATTAGCTTGCACAAAGACCAAGGGTTAGTATCCAACCACCTAATATATTTTAGGCGCCAATTTGAGCCTAAATATCAACAGCATTTATGAATTACAAACGAACGTTCAACGTTATTTTCGTTCCAAATTTTTAACAACATTTAGTAAACGGACTTTAACGTTTTAAATTACATATCTACAGTTCCGATCATCTCATGATCTCTTTGGTTTTACAATTCCAAGCTCTCAAGGTTCTATATTATATCTCTTGCTAAACTAAAATTCGATCATAACAAATTACCAGCGCACGGTTTTTTGTTAAGTCTTAATTCTTCGCTCTTTTGCACATGTTATTTCCCTACGGAATCCAAAATGGGGGATTTTACTCATATTTTTTATCATTGTTCTAGGTCATCTTTCTTCGGAGCGTTCTTTTTTTTACATGCCAACAATATTAACAATTCCCCTCATAATATTCTAACTTCTTCTTGTCCTTTTATTGTAACCAATCTTATTTATCTATTCGCTTCTTCTGGGTTCTTCATTTAACTTCTTTTTATCCCTCTAACTTAGTATTAGTTTACTAATCTATACTACGACGTCTTTTAACCCCTAATACATAATTTCTATATTCTTTTTAATTCGCCGTTTAATAAGTTCCTCTTTTTTGGTTTTTTTTTCTTAATTTGTATATATTATTAAGTATTTAAGTTTGTAATTACATATTTATACGAAAAATGTATTTTATTTTATTTTTAACCTACAGAATCTAGAATTATTATAATTGTTAAGTTATAATGAACGTACATGTACGTCGGTTTTAAAAAAACAAAAATATTTTTAACATTATCGACAAACTATATTATTTAATAAAAAAAAATATATTTTAAAATTATAACTCGATTATTTACCTACAGTAAACCTATAAAATTCTCTGTAGGCAACAAAAATTAATAAAAGCTTAGTACATGTGTACGCTATTTCGATACAAATTGTACACGTTATTCTATAAATATAAAACACGACGACTAGTATCGTATAGAAATATAAGAATGTCAAACACGATTCAAAACAGCGAAGTCGATAAGTATTCTGTATAAATTACATATTATACACATAGGATTTTGGCAATTACATATTGTAGTCTCGGACCGAGTGAAGTATAATTTAAAAAACAACTATCGCCATTACGTCATCACGCGTAGTAGAAAACGTCTTGTTATTATTATAATAGGCAAGGGGAAATTCAATCAAGATCTAAATGTAGGGTATGATGTCGTATCCTCATTGTTATACCCTCCCGGCCTCGGACATCTAATAAATTATGTCTAGGCCAAAAGTTTTTATATGTGCACGAGAAATGTTGCTTATATCAAACCGGGCTCGTTGTTAAACTGAAATGTGACGGGGGAATGAGAAAGAACAGATTTCGGAAGGAGAAATATATCGTTTTTATCAGTCCACATACGACAAAACCCTCCTATCCGCTAAAAGGCTTTTCAAATTATTTATGACTACTCTTGTGGTCGTTTAATGAATTTCTTCGCATTTTCTTCACATCGGACCGTTGTTTCAGGCCAATAAATTATACTGGCCGATTTACGAACATTCTTCGTGTCAACGAAAGAGCAATCGAAAAGCAGTAACTACTAACGAGTAATACGAAATCCGCGTCGTTTGGTAGATACAACATAAATATTCAGGTACACCTACGTAATACATTATTTAGAGATTACGTTAATCAATATTTTCGTAAACCTATTGTTCACAACAAATTTCAAATATAAAATATATATAATATAATTTTATAACGATTTAAAATAATAAAGACGCGTGGAATTTAAACACTTAATCCTAAAGATGAAAATTAATTTCATTATATTAAAATAAGATGTTATAGATTTCTGACAAAATATAACGAAATACAAAAAATAAAAAACACGTCCAAAAATATAGTTTCGTCGGTTTCAATTATATCATACCACTTCATTGCGTCATTTTTTTAAAAAATTATTATAAAATATATATATTTGAATAAATGTTTACACGCGTATTTATGGAACCCGACACATGGAATACTTGGGTAATCACATTAATCAAAATAAAATTCTCCTATTCGAAGGGAGAGAGGGAGGTTGAAAATATAAACTCGAAATATTTTCTTAAATTTAACTTAATACGACGAAATGTGTTTATAATTACCTATATATTATAAATACATAAAAAGCGAAAATTTCCTTCTGTCTATCGATCCAATAATCAGGCCTCAACACTGGTAATGATTAATGATCTACGCCAAAAAGTTTTATTTTAATTTTTCTATATTATCTCGACTTCACCCCTACCGAGTTTCCGAAAACTAAAAAAGAAATGTACTTTTATAATTAATAACTCTTTCAATATTCTATTCTTTTTCTCCCTGTTGTTTCCGTTTTTGTTGTTTTTTATTCGTTATAGTACCTCTCCATTGTCTACGATTTGTTTCTTTTGCGCACACTACAAAAAAACTTTTCACTTGACTTAATCGTGTTTCTGTATTATACACAAGGCTCTTAAAAGGTGAGAAACACAAAAAGAAAAAGCGTAAAAAAGGATAATTTCCCATTCGTATTCAGAAGCGTGAGATTCCAAATAATTACGAGTTCGCATTAGGTGCCTGCAACAACGCCTGAAACACATGTAAACGTTTATTGGAGATTATCCAAAATTCATCTACACTTCCCAGCAAAACAGTAAATAAAAAATGTATATATATATATAAGTTTAAAACATAAAAAACGGAATGTTCGTTACCGTTTTCGACGTTTATTTTTACAATTAAAAATATACAATACAATTATTTAAATGCTACATCAGATACAAATATGTAAATAAACAAGAATTATAATTCTAAAACTAATTATAATTAGTATTATATAATATATAATACTATATAAATAGTAGACTACCGTAATAATATAAATATACTTCAAAGAGGTGTTCCAAATTTAAAACATTTATATTTATTAATATAATAAATTCCGTTAAATCGTAATAACGCTGTTTAAATAGCCTATAAACGTATAGATTTAAATAATATCAATAAACAATCGTTTTCGATTCCTCGTATAAAACTGAATGACAATAATATCACGTAATCAATTATTATTTTTTCGAATAAAGTTTCAACAAATATATATTAAATATATCCACATAGTGTGCACAAATTAAAACACACGTACGTTTAAATATATTTATATTTTTTTAAATTTGTATATAAAAATTGATTCCGGTGTATGTTGCAATGCTATATAAAGGAAGACAACGTTTGTATTTTAATTTTGTCTATTGAAATGCTTTAGGATAAACGATATTTTTGATTTTAGCTATCGATGCCTACAAGAATAAATCAGGATTTCCGGCGCGTGTGTAGACCACATACAGCAACCCGAGTGAGAAGCATAGATTTTTCAAATTTTGCCTACACACACGTAATCCGCATGGTTTGTTGATTGTACATTGCAAATAAGAGTCGAACTGAAATATACGAACATTTGAATCCGAATGGCCTATTAGTCAGAAGCATTGGTAACACTCCTTTAAATATTCTGTATAATTCATATATAATTTGTAAAATATCTGTGTGTATGTGTGTGTGTGTGTGTGTGTGTGTGTAAAATATTTCATAAAACATTATATAATTCCCTTTAAATTAAATACTTAACATTTATTTAACATAAAAATATCTCAAGAAATTACACAATCCTATAACATTTTATAAAAATAAAAATACCTATATATAAATTGTATTTGATTTAATTCAAATTAACAAAATCCTCCAAAGTATAAATTATAAATACACATGAGCTATATAACAATAAAGATATATATGTGTGTATTTATACATACGTGAAACGTAACGTGTACACGTAATATTTATTTAAACATATAGAAAACCGTTGAATTTTAAAAAAATTAATAAATAAGATAAGTAAGTTTTGTTTCCAAATAAAATCGGTTTTACCGTTTATTTCTTGTAACATAACTTGCAAAACTCTTAAGATTTACATAATAACACGACAGTCCCCAGATAAAACGATTTCCTCATTGACATGTCTTTCGAACCGAATTTACATTTGACATGTATTTAAAGATTAAAAACTTTGTAAAACGTTTTTTTAAAAGTTCATCTCATTATGACTATATTCAAACATATTACCACAAATTTATTTTAATATATTACTTAACTTGTCTAATCTATTACATAAACTATATTTATACTATAAATCTATAGAGTTAACAAAACTAAAATGTTTAAATGGTATGATGAAAATAATCGTCAAAACGTATTAAATTTTCTAACGCTCAAAGAAATTATAGAAAAATGCAAAAATTATATTTATTCTATATCGGTTTAACAAATTACTCGTTATATAATATACACTATAATACACGCGAGAGCGTAATAACGATTCAAATTATTAGCCAACCAACGCACAAAAATGATAACTATATTTAAATCGAAATATAAATTAAGTACATAAACGCTCGAACATAAAAATCGTACGTTGTATTTAATTTACGAAAACATGTATAAAAATTATGGAGTAACATATTTCCAAAAATTAAAACAGTCTATATCAATAATACATACAAAAAATTACACAAATAAACTAGAAGAACGGTCGATATCTAAGAACATCCAACGTATTCGGAATATCCGCATACAAATGATTTCGAAATCATTATTAATTAATAATTAATTGTCCGAGAAGTTTTTTCAAGTGGTGAAAATCACCCTCTACCACGAAACACAAATTCCTGTACTAACTGACATACATACACACACATCACATATATCAAATCAAATCACTAAAGCAATACGCGAGATCAGAATTCTGATGATTACATACACCGCGGCCCGCAGCAACGAGGAAGGCATCGTCTAAGTGTTATATATTGATAAGACATAGCATACTGGCAATAAATAACTTAAAAACCTCGAGCGCATATAAATTCCGAAATAAACTTTTTCTTCTCCATCGTGTCTCACAGTCACTCCCTCTGTTCCATCGGGCGTGTCATTTTTGTTTATCTATAAACCTCGCTCCTTGGCGTAACGGCTGTTTGAACGGAAAAACAGTGAGAGAGACTAGCTAGTGTGTCCCACCGGAGATCAGGAAAACGATCATAAAACTAACCGAAAATATCGCGGGCGCGCGCGCCAAACCCCTCGGCCCGCCCCACTGACGCCGCCATACCACCGAGTCATATTCCTCGAGAATAAGCTTATGTGTGACCCGGGTGCGTGTTATAGGCCTCCGGGTATTAAATTCGCTTTTTGAAAACATAAGAAAAAGGGGGCGCGCAAAAACGGTGACGGGATGGACTAAGAGGAGAAATGTGTAGCGGTGTTCCTACGTTATTTATACCGCGTCCCCAGTGTATATGTATACAATTTTAAACGTGCGCAGAAATTAATATTGTAAAAGTTTAGAAAGGGGTCGACTAGGAGGAGATCGGGTGGCTGTGGTGGGGTTGAGCGAATATACACACATACGAGCAAAGAATCCGTTCAGTTATCGGTCCCGCATAGTAAAAAGGAGAATATAGCCTCGTTATTTTTTTTCATTTTTTTTTGCGTGTTTGTTTTCATTTTTTACTCGAAAGTATTTTTACGAAACAAAAAACAAACAACCATACGCCGTCAATACTATTTTATACTACAAACAAAATAATGTCCAGAAACATTGTTTTATAATATTACAGACCACATATCATATATTATACTTATATTATATAATACGAAATAATACGTCAACGAATTATATTCGACTTGATCAAATAAATTGGATAACATTCGTGTTAGAAACATTAGTATAAGAATTGAAAACTTTAGGTATTTCGAAAAAAGACATTACGAAATCAATCGATTAATAAATAATAAACTTGGCTATTCCCCATGACGAATTCTATTTCTTTTCTCAGCTCCTTATAAACATATTGATATAATTGACGAATAATCACTTAGTGATTCACAAACTGAATAAAATCTCTATAACATACGACAAATATATATCTATTAAGACCACGAGTTAGAAATATATTTTTTTAGAATTATGTGATATTTCTGTACGCATAATAGGTACAATTAAATAATATTATTATTTTGTTCCCTTAGCGAATAAAAACAATAAACCCACGTATTTTTAAACTCTATACTCAAAACACGACAGACAAGCGCAATTATTATAAATTAGTCTTAAAAAAATTCTAGCAACGCACAATGGAAAACAAAAACAAAACGAGAATGCCACATGATGCCTAAAAAACATTTTAAAGGTTTAACAAGTCGAATTTCAACATTCACATCATAGTCCGAATAACAGTAGTCGTTCAACCCCGTAATAATAATGACAATGACAACCATGACTAATCTAAGCTCGTTAAAATACCCTTCAATTTCTCCGTACACGAAAAGCGATAATGCTTTTTTATAGTGTTCAATAAACAAACAAAATAATAAATAAATAAACGGTGCGAACGTTTTAAAACGATTTATAATGTTCGTTCGTCGTCACGAGCAAAAGGGGACGCATACCGTGAGAAAACACATTCCCCCGGCTGTTGACGAATGCCACCGCCGAAGCAGGCGACAACGATCAATTGAATTGGCTTATTGAAAAATCGGGTGTAAATCGAGAAGAGCGTCGAAATGGCGCTAGACCAAACGTACAAAAAGGAAAAGGAGACGAAGCATTCCACCATTATTAATATCGTACGATATAAATATTACATCGGACGTGTTCTCTACACCGACACGATGATTACCTTCATTTAAATCTTTTCAAAATACAACAAACATCCTTTCGCAAATATTCCCACTAAGCCTATTACGCTACGTTTTTAAACGTTGTATACATTTCCTAAAAATGTCGTTTTGTTCGCGACACTTCGGAGATTTGTTAAATTAAAAAACATGCCTCTTTATTGAAACGCGTGTTAGTCGTTTACATTCAATTAAACGATTCATAATTATGATGAAAATGTAATTAAAATGTTAACCACTTATATTTCGACAAAATAAAATTTGTATTTAACCGCGTTTTCTAGGAAAATTAATAAACTTTAATCGCCATATTTAGTTTCTTGGGTTTTAAAGCGTTGTTTACGAAACGTTTTCACACTTTCGGTGCGTTTTCTTTAATTCAGTAACATTATCGATAAGTTTTAACGCACTTTTTACAAAATAGTCATCGCGTCATTTTCCCTAGCTCTTATTAAAATCATTCTTCCAGAACAATCGAAATAAGCGGTATATTTCAACGTTAAACATTGACAATAGTCATTCAACGTATTTAACCGATCGATTTTTAACTTTGAATACGAACGTTTTTATTTCGAGCATTTTTTTATTCCTTATGTTCATTGATAATTTATTATTCGTTCGCGTATTGTTTTTCTCGTAATAAGTGTTCACAATTTGTTTACCAACCAAAGACTATTACTAAAATAGAAAAATTAGTATAGTTCTCGTGATGGATCGTCACTAGTCAGCACCCATACTCCGTTTTATAAACAAAAAAATATTTCTCAACTAACCGAAAATTCCACGTTTAATAATAATTACAAAATTATATAACAGTAACCACCGCGCATTTCTCTATATTAAAAATTAACGCAAATCATTTATATATATACCTATCGAGTTATGGTATTAAAGATGCGTGAAATAAAATTGAATCAATGCCGAGTATAATTTTGTTCTTAGACTTAACCGCGATGCTGTTAGCTTAACAACGCTGAAGAGATGTCAACGATTAATCCGTTATTCATTTAGATAATTTCACGCTGGTAATTCGGTTCTGTCAGCAAAAATAATCAAAGATGACTTCGTCATTAAATGTAACAAAATAAATTAAAAATCTGTAGCGAAAGTCTTCGGGTTTTTGTCATACTTCACTTTTAAAACGGATAAAGAAATATACATATTTGATTGGATACACGCCAAACTGATTTTATTTCTACGAATAAAATGTCGAAGTTATAAAATCACCAAAATTACTAATATTATACATTCCTTTTCCAGTAAAAATTATTTAACATTCACTACGAAAAATAAACAGTAAATACACGCACGCAAACTACCAAAACGAGTTTTTTGACAGATATATGATAACGACGAATGAACCTGACATAATACGTGGTTCATATATTTTTGTTTTATTTACCATTTAAAAAGGATACAAAAAAAAATATATATATATATATAGAGAGAGAGAGAGAGAGATAACATGGCTTATATATTTATGAATGATATACCTATATTTACATTCAACAACATATTTCATGACATCAAGAAATTCACGAGGGAAAAAATCGAATATTCTGAAAAAAATGTCAACCATTCAGGTTATATCGATTTATACTTGTATTTATACTCTCGGTGTAGTGAAAATAAACTTAATAATATCGAACGTTCCCTTTTAAAGGAAATATATATTTTAGGGTAACTCATTATACATATATATATATATATATATATATATATATATGCACACACAAAAGGTTGATTATGTTAGGAAAACATTATTATCAATAATGAATTAAAAACGTTTTATATTTAGTCTTTAATTAAATTATAACCCACCAGTATAATATATAGGCGAAATTTTAAAAAAAATTATAATCAAAGTAATTTTAAATACAATATACTTTTAAACGCTACACGAATATATTATTTTTATTTATTACTATTAATTAAACATAATTTCATAAAACACCTCGTCTAATTAGCAATTTAAAACAATATTCAATATTCATTCATAATGAAATGTTTAACGCTCGAACTGTTTTCTTTATAGACGATAATGTTATTAATAATATTAATAGAATCATACACAATTACACGAATCAGATATATCAGAAATCTAATTAACAACATAAAGTATAAGTACCCAAATCACAAAAATACGATTCAAAATTAAGTAAAAATGTTTAAAAGAATTTCGATAAATAATGAATTCAAACTTAAATTCAAAAATAATTATATAATATAAACTACAATATTAATATAGGTAGTCGTTAAAGCTAAATAACTAATATTTAATAACGGGAAGTTAAATAAATAAAAACGGAAACGTTTGAAGTTGAAAATTTTGAACTATAATAAGAATTTTCGATCAACAGAATGATATTAACACATTTGGCCGGACAAAAATGTCAATTACACAATAGAATCTCAATTTGATTATTATTTGTTTAACAGTCACATAAATTCCACTATAGTAAGTAAATTAATAGTTATAATATTTTTACGCCCATTTTTTAATTTGAACATATTATAAAATTAATAAATTGTTAACCAGTGCTAAAATTTAAAAGGAAATATCGTTTGATCGAAGGTCGTAGAGGCAATAAACTGTTAAACTATAAACTTAACAAAATTGCAATATAAACAATATATAACATCAATCTTTTAAAGTAGATGTTAATTACTTCGTTAAAATTATTAAAATCAATTATGAGTGCATAAGTCTAACCTGTATCAAATCCTATATACTTTTGAATTTCTTCAAATTTAAAATTAGAACTTTAAAATGACAAATTTCGGGTAATTCCCATAAGTCCGCGACGACGAATATGGTTGCCAATGACTGGAAGCGAAAATAAAATGACTCCCGAGATGAGGGTTTTTTGAAGGGGTTTCTCTCTCTATCATTGACAGCGAAAGAAATTCCCATTTTGGGTCACTTCATTGTTTGATTAATGTTGGCCAGACCGGACAACGATGATGGGGACTCAAACATGGCAGGCAGGGACGAAAAACCGGACGTCTCGACGGGACACTCTTGCTGTAGAATTCCTGCAGCGGCACTAGGCGATATATAAGCCGGAGGCAGCTATATTAAATTCCCTAAGGGACCAGCACTATAGTCCCAAGGAAAGAGGGGAAGCCGCCGAAAACAAAAGGCAAAAATCCAGGCGACAAAACTTTAACACACGCATACGACGCATGTGGACGTCATAATATGTGAGTTATGAAGATCTCAAGAGACAATACTGCTGCACCATTCCTTCTGACCACCTCTGCCACCGACACCTTATACCACGACTGGCTGGAGTAAATTCACAAAATCTTTTCGTATTTTACAGTACCGAATTTGTAGTTTTTTATCCGACACCCATCAAAAAGGTAGAATCAACGTCGAAGAATTATTAGTTTGACGAAAGGCTTGAGCTATTCTTAAACGAATAGCGATGCGCATTACCAAACGTATATAAATGTACATATTAAATACAGCTTATTTACATTTCATAATCCATTTGTTGACCATAATCAGTTTCAGAAAATAATACTGTACAAATATTACAATAAAGTATGTTAGATAATAAAAAATATTATTAATAATATTCATATTGATAAATACATAAAACAAAATGAAACATAACATAAAGGTCACTAAAAAATAAAAATCTATTCCGTATTAATTTTTGACAAACGAACAAATAAAATAATATTATACAAGCAGAACATAAATATACACAATAACCTTAAAATAAAAAATAATATTACTGTATATCGTTTAAATTCGTTTGTTTGCGTCAGTGTTTAAGCAATATTTTCATATATATTTCGTGAATTGGCAAATTAAAAACAATTGCGATTATTATCAATACACATAAAAATAGTGACCCATTAAAAAGTCAAAATCCAAATTATTAATAAAGTATATAAGCTCGTAAGATTATTTAAAGGTTAAATATAACACACTCAAATTTACATTTATTTTAATAATTTAAAACGACGTTACAGCATAATACAAAACTAATTGTATTAAAAAAAAATAAAGATAGACATTTTCATTTTGTAATTATTAAAAAACGTTAAATATAAACCATTATCGAATTTTTAAAATATGTATACATTTGAAAGTAATAAAATATTTACAAATCAACTTTTAAAAATTGCCTATAAGAGACGATAAAATTTATAAGACAATGAATGTAACAAACAAAATAAACAAACTTATTTCCATCTGGTAGCCTATAACGTAGAATAGAAAGAATTGATGTTAAATCACAAATAAAAATGATAAAAGTACTTAAAGAATCTTTTCTTTTATTATTTGCTTTATTTTTGTTTAAAATTATATCACAATAGGTATACAGAAAAAAATTAGAAAAACATGGCATAAATTAAAATAGATTATGTAACGGGTCACAAATAATGAACACAATAAATGTTTGCTAGTCAATAACTGATAGACGACATTCGAAAACAACACATGTACATAATAAAAAATTTTTCGCCTAATATCAAAAAAAAATGTATAATTTATCCAATTTCCAATGTTCTGATGCGATCTCCACAAAATTGGATCAATTCGTAAAAAGATCGACACGTTCACAAAATCCTACTTTTGTATCAAAAAGATCAACTTACCAAAATGTTGGTATCGCCCAAATCTACTAAGACCGTCACTTCGTCACCTTTGATCAACACAATAACAACTCGGTTACCACGAATCGTTAATAACGAACTGAAGGAGCCCATAAAAATAACTACGATGACGACCAAGTGGACACAGAATTTCGATCGACCACATGGTTACTTAAAAGATTTTGACTTACATCCGGCGTTCCTAGACACATCAGCAGTGCGTTAAAGCCACCGTTTTCGTGACAAATAACCGGCCGAGAACTCCGCGCCAATTATGCCAATTCCGGACGACCGTTCCGCATACAGAAACGGTCGCATTACGGTGAATCGTAAACGAAGGCATCGCCCAACCAATTCTCTCCTTCGTTGGACATACACACCACACACATATACACACACACACACCCAACGATAAAGACTGCAGATTCGAACTCCAAAGACACGGACGTGATTCCCATCGGGATTAAAGTGGAACAGATAAACCTAAGAAAACGTAACACCACCTGTATCGACCATTTGCCGTCTGTTTGACGAGCATTCTTTTCTTGTCTAGCCGCCTAATTGGGCGTGCCGGCCACCGATCTACTTAAACTTTACTACCGTGAGGTAATGCATGCTGTCCATTACACGAATACACTTATAAATACTAAATTTAGAGCAAACTAATATTAAACTTATCAAACATATATCGGCAGACCGTCATTTTTATGATATATATGAAATGAATACCAGTAAAATTCGATGGTTTCAAATAATGAATCTTTGAAAAATTTCGTCTACTAGAAAACCAATAAAATTTAAAACACTAACTAATGGTGAAAATAATATAATATGTACTTATAAAATATACACATTATAAAATAATCGGTGAATACATACATATTGATAGAATCAATAACTTATATATTACGATATAATACGTATAAAAATTTCCTATACTCATTCGATATACACTCGTGTTCCGAATTCACTATTGATATTATATTATAAAAGACAATATCAAACTTCCACCTACATATTCAAAAATTCCAAAAACTGTTAATGATACAGCCGAATTTCGACTAATATTATTAGATTACGTTATACATATTTGACACACTCTACTGAGTACTTAACTTATAAAGCAAACATAAGAATTACGGTAATAGATCAAATATATATATATATATATCCAAAAATCAAGACAACAAATTTAACGAGAATCTAAATACAAAAAGTCTGAATAGAATATCGTTTGGATAACAACATACATTCTACACAGTGCCACCATGGCTTGAATACTAATGGATATCGCTTTTTTACACGACCCCTACTCGTAACATAAAATAAATATTAATTAAATAAGTGCAGATACCTAATATGGTGATAATAAACACTCAGCAATTCTTGATGGAAAATTTAACACCACAAACACTATGGTAAAAATACGTTTTTATGAAAAAAAGAGTATATTTTCCACATTAAATACGTTACGTATACTTAAACAAAACTAGATCTCCACAAACAATATTTTACAAAGAGAAATATTCACATAAAACAATAATTGATTTAAATGCACATCACCGTCAAAACAATGTACGAGTAGTGCAAAATAAATACGTTTAATTTATAATCGAAAGAAATAATTTAAATATATTTTGTAAACTATATTACAATTATTTTGTAATCATCGTACATTGTGTACCTAATAAGACAAATTGTTCAAAAATAACCTCTACAATAATGTTATTGTAAAATTACAAGGGAATACAATTATTTTTAAGTTCAACTATTTATAGACATTTATATGTTCAAAAATTTTCGTTTACTTATGATAAGTCGATACAAACAACTTTTTAAAAGAATGAAATATTGGTTATAAAATAAATATGCAGTACTTATTTAAGAGTTATAAATTAAATAACACGAAAATTACAACAACGTGTAACTGAAGTATAAATAATTTGTTGATTTGTCAAATTTACAATCGTTGTTTTTAATTTATTTTACGAAAAACATTTTTTTCCAAATGACTGGTACAAAAGAACGGTAAAAATTGTGTTAAATTCCTTTCGAAAGGGGATAATATTTATTTAACGACGTGTTAGCATACTATTATGCATGTAATTAAAGACTTTTTTCTCGCGATTAACAATTATAAAAAGAAATATTTGAAAACGTCGTCTTCTCAACCGACTACAGAAAATACAATAGCATAGCCCCAAACTAAGGAGATGTTTTAATATTAAACACCAATCTGCCATCGCGTTTTTGTCAGCAATTAACTGTTTGATACATTTTTCGCGGCTAAAACTCATAGATTTTCATCAAATATATATAAAATTATAGCCACTGTGAAATCGGCGAAACAAAACAAAAATTAAATGTATTAACACCGATGATAAAATAACTACATATAAAATACCTAAAATACAAAATAACGAATGTTCAAAACAATGATAACATATATACAAGATTCAAGTATTATTAAAACAAATTGATAAATTACCAAAAAATATTCGTATTTAAAAAGATTTTTATCATTATAATTGTTCGTATTTAGAACTAAATGTCATAATCTATAACATATTATGGTAAATAAAATATTAATATTAAGTAATAAAGTTTATAAAATACATAAAGTAAAATTGTAGAATTTATAAATAAAAACATTTTTTTAATTGAAATAAAGTTCTTATCATGTGGCAATATCGTCGTACTACCTACTTCTTAGTTCGTGGTTACAGATAATTTATACTTATAATTAATAAACATTTCTTCAATGGATACATTTTGAAACCTACATATTTAATATATAAACTAAAACTTTGAGTGCATACATTTTATGGTATGTACATAAATGAAACAAATCCAACAAAAATTGTATATAAACACTGCACAACTGAATATAAAAACAATCATATGTCTACCGATTCTTTATAGATTTTCAATTATATTAATTATCGTTACTAGTTACAATTAAAACTAGTGAGATTTCGTTTTCATTTTGAATCGTTTAAAAACATATAAATTTAATAGAACACAAAACTCAAAAATTAATTAAACTATCAACAATAAATAATTTAATTTGTTTAATTATTCTAAAAAGAAGTATGGACAAAACTACTCAGGAGTTCTATTAATATGTAAGATAAAATCACTTCCTTAAATAAAATCCTGGCCACGTACCAAAATGTCTATATAATATACACCATTTCGACAATCAACTTACATTACACAAATCTAAAAATTACCACCAGTTTTGAGAATCCCAAAATTTTAAAGTGAATGTTCAGGAAATATATTACAATGAAAATAAAACAGGAGTTTAATTAGTGTTCATTACAAATCATTTTATCCTAAACAAAAATAAAGTATACATTTATAAATAAATAAATAAATATATACTATATATATATATATATATATATATATATATATATATAA